>OX596006.1:38918246-39080532 GCA_951394115.2 Drosophila phalerata
CACCTCTGCCCCCTCCTCCCCCTACACCTCCCTGCACCTTGCTTGAAGCGATCCATCTGTTGAATTATTATGCGACCAGCCACTGTGTTGTCAGCGTCACCTCCTCCAACTTCAACCTCAACCTCAACTTTAACTTCAGCTGCAACTTCATGTATATTACACTTAGAAAAAAAAGCAGGATTTCCGTACATAAACAGGCCATTTTCAAGTACAAACGATCTCAAAATCTGTCTAAGTTCGGAAGATACTAAAGTAGAGAACAAAAGTCTTATTTCAAGTTCGGTCTTAAAATGAGATTTTTCAGGGATACTTTAATTACGTTTTGGGTTAAATTCAAGTCTGTAAATATTGAAAACATACTACTTTAGTACTCAAAAATCTTGAACTTAATTCAAATGCACTTGTTTTAAATAAAAATTAAGATTAAATTTTAATCTCAGAACATACTCTAGTATGTATACTAAAATTAAGAAAAATACCAAAATTATATACCTATTTATAATGGTGTTTTTTTTTAGTACAAAACCTCAGTTTTTGAGATCGATTCATACTAAATTTAAGATTTTTAGTACACAGCAATCTTAAAATTTTAAGATTAAAGCGGTAATAATTCACCTAATTACCTAACTTTAGTAATTTTTTTTTCTGAGTGTACTTCTCACCTCCCTCCCCCTGAACATAGGTTCATCTATAAGCTTGGCAATGTCGCGTCTATGTCGTCCCCTACACCTCAGCGAGGGGGAGAGAGAAAGAGAGAACTATTTGCGTTCGCCTCCTTGCGTTTCTAATTAAGCGAGAGAAATATTCAAAAACTTTGCCATTGTTTCAACGATTTTCAAGTTCAATTTACATAACATTCCTAACCGCCGTCGCGTTGTAGCATTCAACTCGCGCCTCAAACTCAAACTCAAACTCAACTCTTTAGTTTTTTTTTTTTGTTTTTGTCTTTTCTATTTCATACAAATTGTAATTTTTTTTTTATTTACTTGTATTTATGCTTTATCTCCCTCTCCCTTTTCCTCTCAGTGTCGGTCTCAGTCTCAGTCTGTTGAGATATTTAAGTCACAGCCTTGAATTGCTAATCGCATGGCAATGCAAAAAAGGGTTCAAGGTCAACGTTGCACTATTGCAAAGGTCACCAAATTGCTGCTGCTGTTGCTGTTGTTGTTGCTGTTGCAACTGCAGCACAAACTGTTTATGTTGCATTTGGTAACTGGTTCAATGCTTTGATGGGAATACCCTTCTCCCTTGAGGGGATCTATTCTCCAAATGGGTCTATTTATACTTTTAAGTAGCTTCTGTTTGCTTGATACGCGTTTTTCTTAGACTTTTAGTAACTTTTTTGTAGAAGACAGTTCTTATCGAATTTAAGTATTTCCTGTAATTTTGAGAATCAACTCATATTGATTCCTTCACTTTGCATATTAAGGATTTTTGTTTGAATTTCGCTTAAGATTTCACATTTTATCTGATTCAAGATTGAAGAATATATATCTATATGATGAGTATCTCCTCTATACTTAATGCACTCGAATATATGGTATCTTTCAACTACATTAAAATGAGAGAGATTTTGTTTATATTATATTCTGTATTTAGAATCTTTTTTAAATTAATATACTTTATACTTTTCATCCTAGAAGGAGTTGATTTAAGAATTTAGTTTAATAATTTGATCGAGTATTTAAAAATGGTTTGTGTTCAATCTAATTCATAGACTTCTTTAAATGTTATCTACTATAAGTCTGCATTAATACTTGAAAGTCTTTACTAGTTTTTTCCACACTGTGAATTCCTGAATTATAGTATCCTCAGTACATTTTTAAAGTAGGTTGCTTAGTTTTTATTTCTATTAAATAAATTAGTTTTTTCTACTTTAGTTTTTTTGTATTTATATTTCTAAAAATTTTCGCATAACTTTCATAATGGGATCATCATTCGGTTTCTAGTTTTCATTTTTCTTTTTTTATGTGTTAATCCTTGAGGAACATACGATCCGATTCGTTTTCTGGCAGCTGTTGCTGCAACGTCTGCTCTCATTTTCATCACCATCATCATCATCATTATTATTATTATTATTATTATTATTATCATCATCCTTAGGACCCTTTTCCTTCTTGCAGTTGATCACCATTTTTCAAAGAAAACAAAAAAAATTATATGATATTATTTAACGGTATGAGTTTCCTTTTTGTGTTCAGCTTCGATTAATGTTTGGCATTGTGTGAATAAATGCATGAATATGTCTATGAATCTGTCTGTGAATGTGAGTATGATTATGGCGAATGATGAGTGCAATGCTATGCTAGAATAATTTTTATGTAGATTTGCTGAGGAAATGATAGCTAAATCAGCTGTTTATATGTAATTATAAATCTAGAAAATAAATCGGATAAATAAAATCTTTTATAATAGAAAATTCTCAAAGTTTTGCTAAGCGTTAAATGGTATACGAAAAAAGATTCTTCACACTTCCTTATTGCTTTAAACTCTCTTTTCTTAAAGTCCGTTTAATTATTTAATGCAACACACAGAGGAATTATTCGTTCTCTCGAGAGAGTAAGACACGTTCTTCTTCTCATGTCATTTGTCTGTTGTGATTCTACAGATTTTTTGAAAGAGTCTTTTTTCTAAGTACTTAACAATTGTTTGGCGCTTGTCAGTTGTTTTCGGGCATATCCTTAAACAACAATTGGCTCTGCTCTGGCAGCTCAATCAAGGAAGCAACTGTCTCGATTCCCAAATGATGCGTTAAGTAGCGAGTCTTCAATACAATATATTGAGACGGAAGAAGAAGGGCACATAAGAGGAGTACTCGTATCATAAATGATAATAATTTTTGTAAATAAATATTGTGTAATCATCGCACTGACGCCATTATGATGACCCCGTATTCCGTATTCCATATCCCGTATTCTACCCCTACATTTAGCCCTATTCCCGCCCCTTGAGTCTCTTGTCTCTTTGCATTATTATGCTGTCATTTTCAAATAGAAATCCCAATTCTTGCGATCCAAAAGGCAGTCTGATGACGAGCAGGATATTGAAGACATGACCAGGGCCATCTGCTTTGGCATCATCAGATAGCATGGAGGACGAGAGAGGACGAGAGAGGACGAGTATTTGTACAGGCCTAGAATTGGTCTTTGTCTGCATTCGCATTCGTCTCTTCATTGTTTAGACACTTACGCAACATATTGTACATGGTCCTGGGCATGGCTAAGGGTCGTCCTCGTCCTCGTCCTTGTCCTCGTACTCGTACTCGTACACAGAGTGCTCTGAGGGTAAGGACTTACCTAATGGTAAGGGTAGTCCTAACATCGAGCACTCTCTTTCACTCCCACTCCCTCTCTTGCTCTCTCTCTCTCTCTCTCTTTCTCTTTCAGTCTGCGGTGGTTGGCCTCTATTTTTTTTGTGTTTTTCATTTATTATTTTCATCATCCTCGCATCAGAGTTCTCATAACTAAATACTTGTGAGGTAATTGCCAGGCAAAGCGTATCTTTTCAAATTCAGTACTTACCTAAGTAAATACACCAGTATATATAGGTAGACATGTGTGTGTGTGTGTGTGGGTGTCGAGTGTGTGTATGTGTGTGTGTGTGTGTCTTAGCTGCCATTGCTCTAGTTCCCATACGAGTTTTGGGAAAGTTCAGGTCCAGATTAAACGGATAATTCACAGCCAAAAACTTGTGACAGAAACGCATTAAAAATAATTCCACTAAAAGGCTGCTCGATTCTTCAGTACCCTGTATATAGCATCAAGTCCTATGGTAGATGCTCTTCAGTTTTTATATTAAATGAGATTTTTAATCTTGAGTCAGAGAATCAATCGTAATAAAATATTTGGAATATTTTTATAAAGGATCAAGAAGATATATTACATTTATAGTGTAGAGGTGCAATAAAATATATGTATTCTATTTATTTTCTTTTTTTGAAATATAACGTTCTAAAAATTCCCAAAACCCCAGAAAATATGTGTATAATATAGTTATCAAGTCTGCTTATCTATTTAACCTTTTACAGTTAGGTATACAAATTAGGTATACACTATATAACAAATTTTAAGCAATACAATTCTAGAAAAAGTTAATAATTTCACCCATTTCACTGCTGTTAAAAGACGCCATTGTGAAATTAAATTCCCCGTAGACAGTAGCTAACAGTTCTCTCATTAAATTGACAGCTGCAACAGGCGGTAATATCTGGTAAATCTATGTGGTATATGGAGAGAGGAAAGTTTCGAGAGAGAGAGACAGAGAGAGAGAGAGAGACAGAGTGCATGGGGAGTGAAAGAGAGCGATGACTTGGTCAATTTTCTTATGGCTAGAGACGCGGCATGCGAATGATAGTGTTGTTTTTCTTGGATCTACCTCGTACGAGTATAGAGCTCAATGTATCTAATTAAGTAAAAATTTATGCGCGTGTTCAGTGAGAACGATGAAACAAACGGCAAACTGCAAAAAGACGTTAACTATTGTTGTTATATTCAGCTGTTGTTGTTTCTCTCTCTACTTTAATTGCAAGCTCAAGTTAGAGTTGGAGTTGGAGTTGGAGATGGAGTGTGGGGTTGGAGTAATAACTGCGACTACGAAATCATAGTCAGAGGCCTCCTACAGATGATGATAATGACGAACGACGGCGACAATGAACAACGAACACCGAACAACGAACCAACAACATTCGTGGTCAGCCATTGGTCATATGGTACAATTATATAGTATCTGTACACCCAGAGAAAAATTATCTTAAAATTGAACATCTAAAATTTTGTAACTTTAGTGATTAATATAAAAAAAGACCATTCTATAATTAAGTTCCAAAGGTCTTGTTTTAAATATCAATTTACAACATATTTAATTCAAATGTGTGAAGAAATGTCATTATTTTTTAGAGAATTTTAAATTAAATATGAGAAATATTTGACTTAAATAAAAATCTTTGATTTTAAGTTTAAATAATATATAATATAATTAAAAATAATACCAAACATATCGCTTAATAAAATTTAGGTAATTTTCAATGTAAAATGCCATCTTTATTTAATTTACAATATTTTTTGCATCGATATTAATAGGCTCAAAATAACGTTTGAATTTTCAACATAAGCCAAAGAGTTTGTTAATTATTTCTTTTTCGTTTTCTATTTAAATGTAAGATTGTCAAATCAAGTTGTTTATTATTTTGTTAGTGCGATTTTTCTCTGGGTGTACAAATATATATTTTGAGGGTACTTGTTGGGTTGTTTACCATGCTTCAGAGCCGCAATATCTTGGCATAATAAATCCATTTAATATATTGTATTTAAACCGTTCGTTATGATCTTTTGCGCTCGCTTCTGCAACGCCCTGATTGCTTCGCTATTAATGCAACGGCCAGCGGAGACCATGTTGCATACACCCCATAGACCAAAGGGGCAACTTTAAAGGGAGGGCGGTACAAGGAGAGAGGGTGTTGGGGGAGAGTAGAGCGACTAGAGTCTTAGTCGTAGTTGTACTTAGTCACGCTCAGTCGCTCAACTGCTGTTGTTGCTGCTGCTTGTGATTAGAGGACGAATGCTTTAACTGCGGTTTACTGTATCCCCCTCTTCGTTGCTCCTGCCCCGAAAAAAGCTATATGCATAATGCCTAGCAATGATTGTGGCACGTTGCAATAGATTGTTGCTGTTGCTGTTGTTGTTGTTGTTGTTGTTGTCGTCGTTTCACTTGGCACCGATCGCTGAAATACTAAAATAATGATCGCACAGTGGCGTTGTCCATGTCGTTGTCGTTGTCTGTTGTCGTTGTCTGTTGTCGCTGTCTGTTGTGGTTGTCGATGTCTGATGAAGCACCCATTGCCATTGATATACCCCCAAAACCTATTCACAATTTACGACGTTGCCGGCATGGGTTTCATCTGCAGTAGCCTGTCCATCCGCTTACATATGTTAATCCATCGAATACCAAGCGCCCATTCTATTGGATACCGTTTATGGCCAACGGATAAACGATTGCAACTCTTAACGAGTTAAAAATGTCTACTCGATACTCCTTTCAATTCAGTTGCCGAAGAAACCAATGTAAAACAGTAAAACTCCTTTTCTCTCTCTCTCTCTCTTTCATTTTCATACACTTTTTATTGGCATATTCAGAATGGCATATTCGAAATGAGTGTTTGCCGATATTCTGATTGGCAATTTATTGATTTGCTATCGATATACGACATTAAGTGTGCAAAAAGTCATCTTAAAATACAACTGCACTAGAATCTAGTGACTTGATGAAAAAAATCGTTAAAGCAAGAAATGAAGACATGGATTGAACATATGTTATGTGGATATAAAGATATGGATAGCTATGTATGATAATAATTATAATGATAATAGTAATGAAATGTATAATTATAATTATTATGACAAATATAAGTATAATGTTAATCATAATAATTATCATCATAAAAATAGAGATTAATACCGGAACTGAAGCTAACCCTTTAATTTGTAGTACCGAAAGTGAAACCGAACAGAATTCTTTATCAAGAATCAAAACCCGAATCGATTGTACTGATACTGTTCCGTACATTTCTTTAAAAATCATGTGAAAATTAAGAAATATTTCGACTTGTTAAGTCAAAACTGAACCGATTTCCAAACGGAATGTCATTTATATCATGGCTCTTAAATTTATTCTGCATTTAAATTTTGTTCATTTAGATCAATTTTATATTTTTTGATTATTCTAGCCGGTGGTTGATTTTAATGGTAAGGGTCCCCCCTTTGATATTTTGAAAATTTCAAATTTTAAATCTCAAGTTTATACTTTTAATCAACTCCTTATATCATAATTAGTATAAAACAACTCTTTAAACTTGATTCTGAGACCTTTTATTTTTTTGTAAAAAATCATGGCAAATTTGACAAAAATTTTGACTTGTAAAGTTATTTGGTCAGACTTTCATAACTTTGTCAAAACTCAACCGATTTTCAAACGGAATGTTATTTTGATCATGGCATGTCCTCATTATTGATTCTGCATTCAAAACATAATTCAATTTAATAAAAAATTATTTTCTCTTCAGATCTTGGCTTTGAGCTTTGAAATTTTGAAAATATTGGTCTTCTCCAATTTTTTACTAGTCAAAAAGAAGAAACAAGATCAGATCACTTTTGGTACTGCTTCTGCTGCAATGGAGTAGTAAAATCGAATCCTCACTGAAAGTGAGATCTTAGTACTTTAAGATAACAATAGGAACGACTGTAGAGAATTTAGTATGTAATATGTATATGAACCTGATGGTTCCCAGACTAATCAATCGTTTTGATTTGGACAAGTTGTAATTGTGTGTTGTGTGGGTTATGTGCTGTTATTTGATCATGTCTTAAGATCGATGCGTGTAAACTTCTTGCTCATTCAATGAACCAAAAATAGCAAGTGCAAATGTATCTCGATGTGTGCTGGTGTGTGTGTAGATGTGTGTGTCGGTTTGCGTGCATTGTGGTTAAGGAGGGCCATTACCATTAGCACGACCCACGACCATGACAATGACTTTAGCTTTAGCTTTAACTGCAGCATTGCAATCTGCGGTGCCCCAGCGCCCAAAAGAGAGATGCAGAGACAGATGCAGAGACTGAGACAGAGACTGAGAACCTGGAACCGGGACTGGTCTCGGCCCCAGGCGAATGCTTGTGCTTAACGAGAGAGGGCAGTTCCTGATGCAGTTTATGCAGATACGTTTCAATTAGCTCAATCCGAACGTGAAAGTGTGAATATGTGTATTTATAAACCAAAGAAAAGCAAAGCAAAGCAATCCAGAGAACTGGCAGTTATTCTAGACTACTAGACCCATGTAGTAGCTACTTAGCACAGATGAATTCTAGACTGAACACGGAGAATTCTGGTGGCCCAACCCTCATCATAACATTTCGCGTTCTGTCGTGTCTTTAAGTCTCACTCTCTCTCTTTCTATTTGTCTCATTCTTTCTCTCTCTCTAGTCAATCCGACAACCTAAACAACAACCCAAAAACAATCCAAAACAACCAGACAATCCGACAATCCGACAACCAGATGCTAGGCCTGTTGCCGGTTGATGTTGTTGTTTCTCTGCTGAAGACAACGCCGGTTTTGGGAACTTGGGAACAACGAAATACATAAAGAATAGGTCTGCAGAATACACGACTTGCACATATCCTATGTACAACAAAGTTTTTTCGTAGAAATTTTCTTTAGATTGTTAGCTAATTTGTTAATTTGGGGAGCAACTTCAAAAAGAACTTGGAATTAATTTGATAATGGGGAAAGAACCTTTATATGTAAAACTACATATTTAGTATATATATTTGCTGAGTTTAAAGAGGAATCTTAGGAATGCAGCAATTTTTCATTGATTCAAAAGGATTTATTAAGATATACTCATTAAACTTTGTGTTTTTTGGTCTTTTGTTCCTTATGAAATGAGATGTATAGCTCATGGTGGTATTATTCTAGAGCTGAGATCTATTTTTCGATCAACTTACTTAATAAGACGTTTTGCATGTCAATTTTTCAATCTATTATTGGCTTAGTAAAATCTCGATTATACCATTTATTTGATGCAACTTTTTACAGGGTATTTAAAACAGAAGAAGGTACGAGTAAGTAATAATAAGAAAAACGGCCTGGCGTTGAGTTGAGAGTTGGCAGTGTGAAATGTGTAATGTGCAATGCAAATAGTCATAATTGCAGGCGGCCAGGCCAGTTGTTGTTGTTGTTTTGTATTGTTGTTGTTGCCAATGTTGTTGCATGTAGCTGTTGTTGTTGTTGCTGTTGTTGCTGTTGTGTTGTGTGATCATTAAGCGCAGTTGTTCACTTAACGCTTGAAGGGATAAACAAATGCACGCGCGAGAAATTCTCAAAATCAATTTACCATATGAGTACGAGTATTTCGCTGATGATTCGCGAATGCATGTGAATGTCATTGAATGGGGAAGTGCCAGTACCGCTGAGAGTGCCAAGTGGACAAAATGTGATTGTAACTGGAAAAAGTTCCACGGAAAAATCCATTAAAAGTGGCTCAAAACGCTGTCAAGCGAAGAGACAACAACAAATCTAAATAAATAAGGGAAAAAAATATATATAAACATCTTTTAACTGTAAAAGAAAAGTACATTAGGTATGAGTTTAAACTTTAAACTATGAATGTGAATATAATTCGTATTAAGTAAGAATTGTGAGTTATTATTATTATGTTTCGTGAATCTTGAATGTTAATTGTGAATGAATTGCAAACACATTCGCAATCAGTTTCGCAATGCCAAATCTGAGTTCTTCAAATGTTTGTTAGACCCCAAGAGTTGGTATGCATGTAGATTGGAATGTCTGCTTGTTCTACATTCCTCTCTCTCTAGAGAGAGAGAGAATGAGATGAGTATTTCATTTACATGTAGCCAAAACGCATATAGGAATCATCTTAACAATATGGCACGACTTTTGCCTGCTTCTGTTTCAGAAAACTGATTGCCTGAAACAGAGAAAGAGAAGGCAAGCGCGTGAAAGAGAGGCAGCTATTGTGAGTGAGGGAGATGGAGCGAGTCGAACGCATGTGGCCTACGAAGCGTGCAGCATTAAACATCATTAATTTGGAATTGTTTCCAAGAAAAATTGACAACGATGGGCTTAACCGCAACAAGGAGAGCAGGCGAATTATTGAGGAAGCTAGATGGGGAGTATATGGACAGTAGGAGTATATCCAATGGGTGGATGGGGGAATGGGGGTGGGGCAGGGTGGCAGGCAGAGAGGCAGAGAGGCAGGCAACACTGCGGCGTCTGTGTTGCGCTATTGTCGACAAGGTTGCAATCAGTAAGTTGTCCGCCTTCAAAATGTTACGGCTGCCAAGACTCAACTTGTTGTAGTTCTAGCTGTATATATATATACATATCTATATAGGTATATATATGTGTGTGTGTGTGTGTGTGTGTGTGTGTGTGTGTGTGTGTGTGTGTGCAAGCTGTATGTACTTGTGTAAACGAATTTGTTGATCCTTAAGTTGTTGCTGCCAATTGTAAGATTATTCTAAAGTTAAGCTCTTCAATGGTCATTTCTTTAATGGCGCCCCTAATTGGGCATTGCCAGAAGTCGAGAAGTCTACCAAGGGGAGCAGAGTGGGGAGGAAAGGGAGGAGGGATAGTACGCTTTAAGTGCGCCTCAGTAGACGCACGTGCGACACTCGAAGCGAACTCATTAGCCCCCCAAAAATACCAACAACAAACTCCATTTCAGATTTCCTCATACCCCAATTTCCGAAATGCCGAATTGCCGAACTTCTGGTCTCTGGACTTACAGCAGCTGTGGATCTGATAGGCCGTGTGTGGGAGGAAGGGTGCGGAGGGGAGAGGAGTTGCCTCTTACGTTCTAATAATAATACGCGCATTAGTTTCGTTTTGATGCGATTAAAAAAACGGAAGGTCCAAAAGTTTCAAAATCAGGGAAAAAAATAGCCAAAGAATTAAAATAAAAAAACAGCATTATTTGAAAAACTGATTGTATATGAAATACCCAGTTTTTAGACTTTGTTCGATATATATATATATATATTTTACTTTTGTCAACTTAGCTGAGTTGGATATAAAATTATAAATTGCCTATTTGTATAATCAGATATTCAATAAAAAAAAAATAAACAATATATTTTCGAAAATTTGTCATATCTTTCAGTCATAAAAGCCAAAAGAAAATGCAGAGAATCGCTTTATAGTAAACTTGAGCAAAGATATATTCAAATAAAATGCATTTAAAAAAATATCCATACCATTTAACATTTCTAAGCTGATTAAATGAACTAAGAGTATAATGCATACACCCCATGTACAATGCCTAGTACAGGGTATAAACGAAACTAACAGCACATTGAAATACTTTCCGTTTAAGTGGTTTATTACGATAAGCGAGTTCGCTAAGAGCACTCACCGTACGCGTTTCAATTACCATTGTCAATTTCGCTGGCGGGCTGTGGTGGTGCCACCGATGATGCCACAATTGGTGGCAGCATCATCAGTTCGTCCCCCCCAAAAAAGCGGACAGAGACAGCGACGACGATACAGAAACAGATACAGATGGAGATGGAGTTGGAGTTGGAGCTAGAGATGGAGATGAAAATGGAGATGGAGTGCAGCTTCCGTCAAGTGCCATCGGATGCTCCCAAACATATGAGATTATTGCCATGATTGCGTCCAGCCGCAAGGAAAAACAATAGAAAAACAACAAAATAATAACCAAATAGCAGAACACGCAAAACAACAATAACAACATCAGAAAGGACTTGAAGCCTTCGCAATTTGTTGGTTTTTATATTTTACTGTTTTTTTTTTTTGCGTTTGTTTTTTCAATTTTGAAGAGTTTTTACAAACATAAATCCAACACAGCTTCCAATTGCAACACTCTCTGTCAATACACAAACACACACATTTGTATGTTAAGTCAAGGACTTTGAAAAAATCGAATCTAATACCATATTTCCTGTAGCAAAAAAATAAATTAAAGAAATCGAAGTGAAAATTCAATCAGTCAAAAAAAAATACAAGAGTAGCAGTAGAACCGATGTCGAAAAATTTTGAAATGCATCTTAATTAATATTTTTCAAAGAAACTTGATAACAAGACATAGAAAAATAAAATATGTATTATTAAGATTCTACTTGATTTAAGTTCAAACCAAAATTACGAATTGTAAAACAGTTTTGTATCTTTAAATATTTCTAAGAAGTAGATAAAACTTTCAATCATTTCTTTAGGGAAAGTTTCAAAAACAGAACATGATATTCATATATAGTTAATAAAGTCTATAAGTGCCTGACAACTTAAAATATCTAAACATAATAACTGAAATTTATGGTATCCTTTGAGCTTAATTAGGATTTGTTGCATGCCACAATACAGCAAGGTAGTGAAAGCTTAGACATGGCTTATAAGTGGCAACATGTAACCTTGTAAGTATTTTAATGTCCTTAATCAGGCTTGTTACTTTTGTATTCAGTTCTGTTCTGTTCGCTTTGTTATTATTGCATTACATTAACCGACATTATACCTGGACACACTCTAAAGCTGTCTGGAGCCGGGCAAGGACCTAGACCCGGGTCAGATAATGGGAACAGGACTAAGACCCTTACCTCACCGGGACCCGAACTTGGAGTCCGGGTTCAGCTTACAATTGAGAACTGCGAAGCAAGCGTATTTTGTGGCCAAGTTCTTGTTCGTACCATGTTTGTTTTGAGCCAAGGTTTTGATGTTGGGCCGCGCATAAAGTCAAATTGGTTTGCCTTTTGTGTGTCGGATGGAAGAAAACAAAAACAAAAAAAAAAAAAGGAAAAAATGGGAATATGAGAAAAAAAAAGGTAAAAATTCACAAATTACTCTCATTTCGTTAAAACGGCACAAAAGGCATCGGGCAGCGGCAGCAATAACAAAACGACATAATCATCGTCGCCATCGTCTTATCCGTGGTTAAAAAATTAATAATTTAAATTTATGGAAAACGGAAAGAGAATGAAGCGACGAAGTCATCGCCAAAACAACTTCAAAGCCGTAGTCTATTATAAAACAACATGACTCGAACACACACACACCATACACACATCACACACACCACACACAACAAAACTGAGGCAAAGGCCATGTCGGGCCGGACATACATGTGAAACACGTCTGAGGTCTGCGATGGTCACCGCGGTGTCTGGATATATATATATATATAAGGTATGGATTGATTATGTCCATGTGAATGTGCTTGGATGTGGCTGTGAATGCATTGTTAGTGCGTGTGTATAGGCCATAGGTAGCAGCTATAATACAGGGTATTCCGCATACCATCTTAAAATAATTTTATTTTTTTATTTTTTGGTAGTATATATTCAAAATATATATTTTTAAGGAAAAGCTTGATCTTTAACAATAAATTTAAAAAAACGTATTCTTAAAATATATTAGTGACCCACTCATAAACGATTTATTGCTATCTTGTTTAGATGACTATGAAGTCGATCCATATTCTTTTTCTTCAATCAATCTAATCAAATAATAATCATATTAAAATAATATAAAATTAAAAGAGCATTAGAATCGAGGACTTCGACTCAAAAAAACCTATAACTACTATATACTTAATTACTCAAGATAATCCCAAGTGAAGATAGAACTAATGAGATCAAGGTGAGCTCTTACTGTGGCACCCTGTATATTGTACAAAAAAGCGATATACAGATTACCGAAAGCTGATCGAACGTACGTACATAATTTAGAGCGTAAAATCAAAAATTTGTTCGTCCGTCATTGTTGTTGGCGGTCCCGAAAACCCATTAAGGTTTCATTCTATGTATAAATCTAATTCCGTGCACCCCATGAAGACGCCGTCACCGTCACCATTACTATCGCCATCATCATCACCAATCATCATTATGATGATGATGATCATAATGATCATGGCCATGACCAGAGAATGTTTTGACTTGTTGTAAAGCCTTTTGTTGCCATTGACTTAATTGTTGCTTTAAAAAATGAAATAAGTAGTTAATACAGTGTTGCCCATAAGTACGTGTACACCTTAGCTAAGCTCGAGAGCATGGGAACAAATTTGAAAGTCATATCGATAGATACTAAAAAGAGAGTTGCAGTTACCAACTGATGCCTATGTTGAGTTGTCTTTAAAGCGAATACATGAATACCTACATTATACTATATAGCATATGTACATCAATAATTATTGAGAGAGAGACTTTAGTTTGGAAAATAGGCGCTGTTTTTTAACTGAAATTTTGTTATTCCGTTTATTCAAAAAATATCTTACAAACAATTATCTTTTATTTATTATACTATATTTAAATTGTAAAGTGGTTGATTTGTTATATAATACATATTATTAAATTAAACAAGACTAAAATTAGTTCCTGCGAATCAATGCTGATTTGCAACAGTTTCTGACGAGTCTCGATTTTTTTTTCTCACTCTCTTCTTGTGTCTTTCTCACTCGTATTATAATTTTTCGTTAGTTTGTATTCATGAATGAGCAGTTAGAAAGGCTTAACATTCGCGAATAATGTGAAATTGGGGGAGCTCTAGACTAATTTTCATGCGAACATCATAATAAATTAACAAATAAAAGTCGAAGGAGCTTACAAATGGATTTGTCCATTCACAATCAAATAAAAGGCAAATTTGTTGCCATTCTTTGGCTTGATTCTTTCATTAAAGCAAAGAAAGAAGACGATGCGAAAGGGCAAAATGCAAGTCAACATTTACTGTCCTCAGTCTCAGATCGAGTCTTCATCTCGGTCTCATTCCTGTTTTAATTTTCTTATTTTTTGGCAAGGTTATTGGCGTTGTCGTTAGCATACTATATAGCGAGGACTCGTCGTCGGTTTAGGGAATCCATTAAAATAAGTGCTTAATTTCATTTCTTTTGGCCCTGTCAAGTTATAACTTAAGTTACAAAATTCGCCCAAAAATGGATGCCTTAACGTCAAATCCGAAAAAAAAGAAGCCACATCCACATCCGTCCCATTCTATCCGGAGTGTCTGGACCCCAAGACTATGAGAAAAAATAAAAGGCAGCACATTTATCGATACAAAAAAAGCTGTCTTCGTGTCGTCTCGTGTCGTGTTGTGTCGTGGTCTTCGGCGGCCCCTCATAGAATGAATCTTAATGAATTTCGATTTGAAATACTCGTATGCAAGACAGAATCAGCAAGTGGGTGTTACCTTCTGGCTGTAAAGTCAAAAAATGGCATCTAAACTCCAGACAGATAGGTGGACAGCGCTTCTCTTTCGTTTCTTTTGTTGTCGCTGTTATTGTTATTATGTTATGTTGTTATTGTTGGTATTTTAAGGCCACAGCAGCAAAGGATCGAACTGGGCCTGAGACTGAACTGGACTTTCAAGAGAACTTAACTGCGGTCTCCCAAGCGCCGCCGTTTGCTCAGTAACAAAAAAAAAAATGTTGAAAAATATAATGAAAAAAAAAAAAAAAATTATCTGCACACGCAAACACACATCGAGGATCTGTCTGAGCTCTTAAACTTAGGTCCAGCTTGAAGTTTAGTTCTGGGCGCGGCCTGTTTTGGACACAAAAACCACCAAAAAAAGAAAATGAAAAAATTAAAGGATGAAAAAACAATACAAATTTCGGAGACAGCACGAAAACGTTTTCAAGTAAACCGAAAGCGGAACGCCTGTTCCAAAACGATCAGCCGATCAGAAGATCGACGGTGATCATGTCGACGCCGTTGCATTAATTTGTTAGCAATTTTAAATCGTAAACTGTCAATAACCGATGCTAAGCGAAGGGGATATAGTTTCCTGAACATAATATCTATCATAAAGATACTGTATAACAAATATGGAAATTTTTAGTAGATGTTATAAGTGAATAGAGAACTTTTTCACACTGATTTATAAGATCTATCACAGAGATTGTTTCAGATATGACATATTTAAAATATTAGAAGATAATGTAATTTTTGCAATCTAAATATTATATTTATCGCTTTAGCGTATTCCTTAGATCTGCAACTTTTGGTTAACGGTAGGCTAACTTTTTAGTTAGAAAGATTTTTAATTTTTTTTATCAAATTCTTTCGAAAAAAATATAATATAGTCGAACATAATTATTAGTGGAATCTATTGGAATGTATCTCCCTATTGAGGGCACACTTTGGCGTACTCGTAATTTGTCGAATGGCCCAAAGATTTCACGACAGTTGTAACATTTCCATGTACACCATCTGTGTTATGCGAGAGATTTTTTTTTTTTTTTTATTTGAATGGGTCGTATAATATGTGTGTGTGCACATCTGAAGTGTTAATGGCGCATGAGTCAACTTATTCCTTAAATCAACAAACATTCCGAGTATAATAGAGAGAAGAAAAGTTTTTAGAGAAAAGAAATAATCATTTGCGTTTCCTACAATCGAAGAAAACGTAAAATAAAACATAACAAAAACTCACTACCGATCCAATCCGAATCTATTCGATGTGATGCGATACGAACCGATCCGATGCGATCCGATACGATCCGATACGATCAGAGCCGATATATTGCGTTCCGAATGGAATGTCTACTTTTGGGCACAAGTACCGACTACCGAAAATACCTTTTAAGTGTCTTGTATTTGTTTACTTCTGGCTAAATGTTTACCCAAGTTAGAAATAAAAAAATTTTGTAGTACGCATTAAAGTCTTGGACCGCTATTTTTCACGTGGCATAAACCAAATAGAACGCTTCATCTTCAACAGACAGAAGCACAAACACATGCGGCGAGTTGGGGGCGAGGTGATTAGAATAAATTTGAGGAGCTGATGGTAACATGCAGTGGAATGAGCATCACCAGATACCATAAGCGAATAGAAGTATCTCTGTGCCTCCCAATTGCCACATACACTACTTACTTATGTATACACGATATAGAATTGACGACTTCTGAAATCATTACAATGTACATACTGGGGCCGTCATCCCATTTGGCACGCACCTGCAGTATCTGGTGATGAGAGAAGAGCAACGAAAGGGAAAGGAAAGGGACAGAACCAAGGGATTGTTAATGGAAGTGATACGTATTGAATGTGTATCATTTGGCTGGGGTAGAAACAGTCCTTGTAATCTAAAATACATTTATATTGAGGTCACTTATGATATCATCTTTATAAGTATTTTGCGTAAGATTCACATGAATTTGCCTTTATTTATTTTATTAGAAATTGTAATTGAATGTATTATCAGGTAAACGTTTGACATTTGAATTGTCTTCTCGTTTCTTTAGTTTTTGTGAGTTTGAGATATCTTAATAAAAAGTATGCCAAATTAAAATAGGGAAAAACTGTCGACCATCCTTTAAATATGTTGTATTTCTTAGGTCGGTTGTTTTTTTTTTCTTAATTCTTTATGTATGGAAGGACCTCGTCAATGTCAAATCTCAACATTTTGCAATCTATTTCACGCGTTCTATCAATTCCTTTCAGTTGAGGCATAAACAAATGTTTCTGCATTTTAAATGTACCAATGAATTAACCCACGTTATGTATGTTTTTTCATCAGAAATGGGAATTTCGTGCTTATTTTGTGATACGCTAAGACGACAAAGGGGCTGAAAAATGGACAAAGAGGGAGGAGGGTGGTAGAGTATAAATATAAACATATTGGAACAAACAGATAGACACAATTGCGTATTGTAGTATTTGTTATATGTGTAATTAAATTTCATTGGCAATGACTTGAGGTGAAATCTGTGCAGAGGGGTTCCAAATGTATCTGTATCTGTATCTGTAGCTGAAGACATGTATTTGGTATCTATATGTGGGTTGGCAGTATGCGCGTTTGGTTAGCTTATAATTTTGTTTGCTTTTTCATTATTGTTATTAGAGCACATTTTTCATCGTAATTTCTTTCACGCGAAATACTAAAAAAATCAAGTCTACTAAAAAATTCCCCCTACTGTGTGTGTGTGTGTGTGTGTGTGTGTATGTGTGCTTCAGCTCACTTTTCCTTCCATTTTCTATGTTTTTTTTTTAGTACTATTTTTTGTGTGTTATTCTAGGTGTTGTTGTTCTTGGTGTGCTTTGGTGAGTGTGCGGCATTTGGTTTGCAACGGCCCATTAATAAGTTTGGTCGGGTTCGCGCCTGACCGCTTCTATGATTTTAGATATAATATTTTTTCGTTTTTTTTTTTTTTTGTTAAATATACTAAAGAGTATATTGTGTTTAGTGTACTCTATAAATTGTTTCGACCTCGACCATTTTAAAATTGTAATTCAAGTTTTTGCCATTTACGATCCAAATATTAATAATAACCATTCGTATAATAAACCTATAAAGTGTGCCCCAACATTAATTAGTGCAGATCTTAAACAAGTTGTGAATGCGGAAAATGTACTAATTAGCAATTTGTAGCTCGTATTATAAAACCTATGATCATATATGTACAATATACCGATAAGTACGAGTATGTATGTATGTATGTATATGTATTGCCACACTGGCCACAAAACAGAAGACAGAAGAAGAGAAATACTTAATTGTTAAGTATCAACAAAGTATAAATCTAAGATGCAAAGCGAGAGCGATTAAATTATTTGAAATCTACACAGACAACGACTATTCCAAAATGTTGCTTGAAACAAAAGCAAAATATACAATAGCAACAATGCCATCAGAAACAGCAACAACAACAAGAGCAACAACAAAAATAACATTCAAACCAAAATGTATACAAAAAGTAAGAAATTACCATTAATATAGGGCAACGCGCCGACAGAAACCAAGTGCGAATGATGTGCAACAGATGGCCCCCCCGAATTCTTGGGTGGATATGGATGTGGATTTGTCGATGTCGATGTCGATGTCGATGTGGATGTGAATGTGGATGCTACTGCCAAAGCTGTTGATGCCACTGATGCCGATGGCGACGACTACGACGACGCCGACGACGACGACGACGGAATTAGCCGACGCCAATAGAATACACTGCAAAAAAACAAAATAAAAATAACAATTGAATTTAAATAATTTACTAATGACAATTAAAAATTTTTTTAAATAAATCCTATGAACATATTTAAGCAGGGAAAGCCGCAAATATCTCTGAAAATATAATAAATATTAAAATATAAATATAAAAAAATTTTTCGTAGCACATGTGATGGGAAAAACTATTTTTAGCCCACTTTGGACACCACTGATCTAAATTCATTTAAATGAATTTGGGAATGAATGCCAGTAACCATCACACAAAAAATAATAATAATAATATATCTTTCTAGGAAAAACAAGTTTTCTCAAAGAAAATGGTTAATATTTCAATAGATCATATAAAATGTAACTAAGATCAATGTAAATCTAGAAAGAATATCGACAATTTAAATAACTTAAATAACTGATAAATAAAAATATAATTAATGAGATGAAAAGATTTGAAAGTAAGACACGTTTAGTTATCAATTTAATTAACAATAAAAGATATGACTTATGACAATCAACTGTTAATAAAGATTTATTCATCATATATTTTCCGCAGTGTACAAATTATATAGATCGCGAGGTGAGTCTGATCGGTTGGCGAGTGGAGCTAGAAGTTCCTCTCTATTCCCCGTACTCCCCACAGTATATCAGAGTACCCCGCAATGCGAATGTTTGGATTTGGCTTTGGCTTTGCCATGTTGTGATGTTCAACAAGAGAGAACAAAAAAAAACTGAAAATGTCGGCAACGTTGAAGGCAGCGGCGTCAACGTCAACGTCAGCATCAACGGAATCGAAATCGAAATCGGTGGCGAATCGGGCGAGCACTTAGACACTTGAGTTGTCCAAAAGAAAGAAAACAAGAAGACGAGTAAACGAGAAAAAAAAGAAGATGAAAATTGTATTGAAAGTCGTGTACAGTGTACATACACACAAAATGGATCAGGACTGTTTCATCTTAAAGCGCTCAAAAGCACAGCAGGTTGTCTCCAGCAACAACAGATCCCCCCAATCCCATTCAATCCATTTGAATATAGACAAACTCAAATGCTGATATAAACATTCTCTGGCATTTGCTGTTTGTACTCAGATGCGGCCAATACGATACATAAATATATTGGGGTTATAGAAATAGGTATATAGCAGTTCCTAAGTGCGTATGGATCAGCGACGCTTAACGTTTTCGGTTGATTCAAAAACAAAACGAATACATCAATCTTAAAAAGAATTTATTACTCATAAGATAAGCATATAATATACCAAGTAATGTCCATTATATTCCCTTATTTCGCTGTTTAAAGCAACTTTGTACGATTTGAACTTAAGAACAGTAGTTAGAAAATTTGTATAACAATAAAAAGGACGTTCTTCCGCATAGACCACTCCTTCAATTATCTTTCACTGATTTATTACACAGACCTCTCCCTACACAATGTCATGGCACCAAGCCTATGTGGTTATCCCCTCTTTAAACGGAGTAAGGACTTGCCGAGTTGCCAGCTGGTTGGACTTTTAACCCTGTTTGTCGAACACGCCCAATTTTCTTCAATGCACGCGAATTGCACGCGCCTTTTTCCCCTGCTCTGGTTGCAGGGACGAATGGACGACAGGATACGTCATACAGTTAGAAAGAGGGCGATAGCATTGAGGTAACTTTTCATGGCTGACCGCAGGTGATGGTAACGGATACGGATACGGATACGGTTACCACAGATCCAGACAGGGATCTCAGATACCGCTTAGGCATATGATGATTCCAAAACCCTTCGTTTGCAATCAGAAAAAGATAACAATTCTAGGGTTAAAAAGCTATCGATGAGCGATCTATACTAATCGGAATATGATAAGCTCAGAATATGGTAGCAATAATTTATAGAATAAGCTGTTATGATAGAAAAATCTTTATGTAATGTATATCCTAATAATTTAAGGAAATGAAAACTAATCGACTTCCAATCTGATCAACTCTGGTAATTTTAAAATAAAGATGGAGTACATAAAAAAATGATCAATCACAGCACTTGGTCACACTTGCCACACTGTGACGATCTGTGATCATTGATTGGACAAAATGGCAGCAGATCATCCTGATCAATCTGGGAATCATTTTAGGGTATGCAAATGTAATTTATTATCTTGTCTAACTATAAGTATGTGGTGCATTTGTATTCGGTAATTGCCTCAGTGGCACTAATTTTGTCCGCGGTTCTCATACTCGTAGATGCAACGCCCGTGACAGGCATAACCAGCTATAAAAATGACGAGGTCGATCTTAAGGCCGAATCATAGGCTGGCCCTTCTGACTCGTCGTCGTCGTCGTCGTGGTCTTCGTCATCGTCATCGTCGTCGTGTTTGAAGACGAGGAGATCTATAGATCTGGGCTTTTATAATTTGAACACAGTCCGGGGCTGGGTCAACGGCAAACAACAAATTGACTTGATTGATCGCAGTAGAAAGCAGTATGAAAAGCAGCGGTAACAAGCGGTAATCACAAATAGTTTCCACTGATTTTGAGTTATGGGAAATTTTTAAATATCTCAAAATGAAATTACGGCCCGAAAATGCCATTAACAATGTGTTTTGGCCATGACTAAAAATACCAACCAAAAAAATACAACAAAATAACAACAACAACAATTTGTATTTTTACAAATTACGAGTAGTTTGTATGGGCATTTCATATGCTAACACCAGAGCTCAAGTGGGAATATGCTGGATGTGTCGACCAGTTGCCAACCAAATAGGCGGGTGCCCTCGCTCCCTCGCTCCCTCTCATTCACTCACCTGCTGTTGCTGTCTCCTTCGGTTGTACACTCGTTTCGGACAGACCATTAAATGTAATGACAAAATATGAAGTGTACAACCCCCGAACCCAAACCCAAACCCAAACACGAACCTAAACCCAAACCCAAAATCCGAAATCGAAAAACACCGAATACCCGTCTAAATGAGCAACCATATCATTTCGATATCCACGCTCTTGATGATGAGAGCAGAGGCATGGACACTCATTTGTTATCGGCATCTATGGATAGTTGAATTTGTCAAAGTCGTCGTTCGCTTGGATACCTTCCAATCGCATTGATTAATGACGACGAATAACGAATCAAGGGCTAACGAGTGCGAGAGTACGCGTATTCATGTCGTGTCCTAACAAACAATCCATAATTATAGCCGAATACTTTGAAAATAAACTAAATTTTATTTATTTAAGACTTAAACTTTTGATTATATTAGTATTTCAAAAAGGATTCCTAGAAATATTTTTACTTTTAGACTTTCTACATCCATATGATGCTCAGACTTTCGTGTAAAATATATATTTCTTTTATTTTTTTTTTTTTTTTTTATATTTATGTTTAAAGTAAAATAAATCAATAACTTTCTCCAAATATATAAATAATCATCTTCTATAAAATAATAAAATCTTATTTAATTATCAGAATATATATTATTTTCTTAAATATAGATTTGATACCATGATTTTCCCAAACCCATTTTTAAAATCCTAACACAAGTCAACCTATCTACATCCTTAAGTTCATAAAAGTTATCGCATATCTATCAACTATATTAAGATATTATATCCTTTGACTTACAGAGACGAGAGACTCTTCCTGTTGCTTTTTTGACATCCGTATCTGAATATCTTGTTGTAAGCCAAAGTAAGTGCATGACTTCCAGAATTTGGTAAACCTTGTAAACGGTAAGCGCATACATCAGACCCTCAGTTCTCAGTCCATCAGTTCACAGCCTCAACTGATCCGATCTGATCTGATGTTGAGCACTCAACGTTTTGTCGCATTATTTTTCTCAAATCGTCGGTGACTTGGGTTTAAAAATGAGTTTTAATTATTTTGTCACTTGCTTATCATCGGGCTGGCATCGACAAATCTTGACAATAACATGACATGGAACAATTTGTTCCGTTGCCGCGATTGTGACAAATTATTGACAACAATATCAGACGGCAGCAGTCGCTTTAGACCTGGCCCAAACTCAAACCCAATCCCAAGTCCGAACTCAAACTCAAACTCGGGAGAAAAAAAAAGAAAGAAGAAACACCGCAACGACAGAATGCTGGCGCCAGTGTAAAGAGCGAAGAGAGGAGGATGAGAGAGGTGAGAGGAGAGAGGAGGAGAGTGCTGGAAAGACGTGTATGAGTATCAGACTTTGAGTACATGCCATCAATCTCAATCTAGTAATGACGACGCCGAAGCGCCAGACACACGGCTCGAATCAAAAATCACTGACTGGCCACTGTCACGGACATAACATACTGAGAGACATACCATATACCATGGGTAGGGTATTGATTCCCAAGCCGCTCCAGCTGCAACCCCTCAATCCCTCAATTCCTCATCCTGCGTCTACATTTCGGCGTCTTCAAGTAAAAGCTACTGTACGCTAAGCAAAAGGCGGGTGATTCTTTACATAATTATTACGTTTTTCTTGATGCGTTCAAGAAAAAAACTAAAAAAAAAAATAACACAGAGAAAAAAAGTGCTCGTTCATACATAGGATAAATGAGAAGAACCCTGCCAAGCAGACATACACAATGGACCAGGTCCAAGTCGAGTCGAGGCGAGTCGAGTCGAGTCGAGTGTGTCTGTCTGTGCGCCAAATGTAGAAAGTAAATGCCGATGACTTTGGACTAATCTTAGAAATGACGGGAAAATGTCAGTCACTATCACAGATCAAGCGTAGAAAAAATCATTAATTTAAATTGTGACCATCTACTCGACCTGGCCTCCACAACGGTCGCGGCCCCAGAACACATCGGACAACAATCAATATCGACAATCGACCGACCGACCAACCGACCAACCGACCATCGACAATCGACGATGGCTTAAGCTAAAGCTAAAGCAAAAACAACGGCAAAGGCCAACCAGACATCGATTGCCATATTGGCCCAAGTCAAATTGAACGACATACCGATAGACAGAGAGAGAGAGAGAGAGAGAGAGAGAGAGAGAGAGAGAGGGAGACAGTAGAGACAGCGATAGCAATATGAATTGTGATAGAGATAGATAGAGTGTGTGACTGGGGAGAAAGGCAAAACGATTGTGCGTATACTTATGCAATTGACTGTGTTTTTAGCCTCATGCTGTGATTGGGTGTCGCACAAATTCACCAAATCGGTGTCACAATTCTTTTTGACTGATTACCAAATGTACTCCGCTAAGTGAAATGTCAAAATATCGAAAAACTCGAGTTATAAAATAACGTCAAATTTAATAAAGTTCAATAAACAATCGTTGTTATACCTTACCAATCGATTAAAAACAAACATATGATCGAAAAAAACCAAAGACCGATAGATGGATCAAACTATTTGAATTTAACGTAAATTGAATTGAATTCATTTCATTAAAGTGAATGAGAACAGACCATTTGATATCTACATAAGTTAAAATTGAGTGTATTCGATAGATCCTACAGCTATTCCGATAGTAAAATCAGATATTCTTATCGATTTCTGAACGATGTATAGTTTGTAAGTGCTGACCAAATATGTAGGATAGTTCAAGATGTAGAAAAGTTTTGATAATATCAACCAAATTTACATTTGCACATTATCCAATCTTATGGAATATCACCTGTTTCGATTGTAAAAGCAAATCATTTATAGGAGTAAATATCTGTTTACTAATAACAAAGTTAGAACTTGTTCGATCAGCAAACGATTAGAAGTGAAATAATTAAGGATTTTGAGCCCATCTTAAAGCCATAAAAGTTATCAATAAATCACTTGTCTATAAATGGACGACAAAAAGTAGTTCCCATACAAGATGATTATAGATAATTAGATAATCTAGCTGATGAGCCGATATGCTGCTGATAAAGAACTTGATATTGATGGATATACGTGTACATGCGAATGTATGTAACATTCACCTCGTCATCAATACCATCATCATGATCATTATCATTATCATTGTCATTATGATTATTAATACTATTAACATCATCATCATAGCCTGGCACATGAGTTGGCAAATGAGCAGAGTCTCTGAGTTAAGAGCTGACCGACAATGCCAAAAGTTCGCATGGACATAAACTTGTACAGACACACATACTATAAATGCATACATACATATGCACATGTAAGTATGTATGTAAGTATGTGATCAGTTGTGTGTGCGTGTGCGTGTGTGTGTGTCTTTGGTGTGCTGGTTTGGAACTGGGGAACTCTGTGGCGATAAAACATCAAACAAAATTCCGAAACAAACGATTAATCTTTTGGTCATTTTCATTTTGATTGACGGATGGGAAGTAAATGCGCGCCTGTAACTGAAAGAGTAAGAGCAACAGACAGACAGAGAGAGAGAGTGAGAGAGAGAAAAGAGAGAGAGTGAGTAATAGTGTAAGAGTGAAATAGAAGGTAAGGGGGATGGATGAATATTCAAATGAAATACAACTGATTTCAAGTGTTGCTGACATTCGGCACAGTTGCGTAATCAATTGTTATAGATAGAGACATGTGGATTGAGAGTATTACATTAGTACCATACACGTATTAAAATGGTAGTATTGACATATCTATATAATAATAATAAATTTGTAGCATTATTAGATACCGATTCCATTCCTCCTTTCGTCCTTCCCTTCGTTCTTTTATGATATCTATATTCCCTTCTTTGTTTTCTCTTAATTTTTAGAAGTAAAAGTATTACTAATCGCATTTAGTAGTAGTATGACTATAGTAAGTAGCAAGGCTGCAAACCGGTTCTGAACCGAACCTCGTACAACCGGTTCGGATCATGTTTTTAAGCAGCTCGAACCAGATCATGAACCGAACCCTTGAAATTATTTACATTGCAAACCCAAACCTAAACCGAACCGTTCGGCTCGAAAAAAAGAATAATTACATAAATCTTATGGTTACGCAATGGTACGCAATTATTTAAGACTTGGGATTAAAATAAGTCATGCTTAAGTCTTCAAATAAATTTAAATTATCATCAAAATTTGATTTCTTTAAAATAAATTTAATTAGATCCAAATGTAGAGAAAAATGTATAATAATAAAATAATTTTTTTGCATGAAGTTGAACCAAGGTTCGAACCCAAACCTTGGGTTCAGGGGGTATATAAACCATTTCGCGAACCGAACCGATGTCTTGCTCTATGATTCGAACCGCCGAACCGAACCCTTAACAAAATTTTGGAGGTTTGCAGCCTTGGTAAGTAGTTCAATTTAGAATAGTAGTAGCATATAGCACAGATTGAATGATGCTGTTGACTCTGTGGTTTACCTGCCTTACTTACTATATTTCGGCCAGACGGAAAGGTGTTGTCCATAAAAGGGCAATCTTTTGGCATGGTTCGTTCTACAAAGCAGCTCTTAAGGCCATAAGTGCTGTCAGTCAGAGACAGCAAATGTATACATGTGTGTGTGTGTGTGTGTGTGAGCCGAAAGAGGACAAGCAACTAAAACAAATTCAAGTCAAAGAGCAAAGTAAGAAGAAGAGAATAAAAAAGAACGCCTACCGCGGAAGCAGACGTTTGACTGCCCAAACCGGCAATTATCAAAATATGTGCATTAATAATGCGTAGCGGAATGAATCAGCTGCCGACGCTGCCAATGGGGTGAATGTGAATGTGAATGTGCTGTGAATGTGCTGTGAATGTAGTGAATGCGAAACCAAGACAGACAACCGCAACACAACATCGACATCGACATCGACATCGGCAACGACAACGACAACGACAACGACAACAATCGGGAGACTAGCGCAGACACACTCGGGGTCAGAGCAGTCGTAGCCGCGGTTGACGCCCCAGTGCAGATTGATATCCAACAGGCAAAGGGCCAGGAATACGGCCAACAACAGCAACCACATACATACTGGCCACATCCACAAGACGAACAACAACACATAGCCACAAGCGATTCACGAGGGCGTTTATGGACCCTGCAAACGGCGCATTTCAATCTAAAAGGACGCGCCGCTCTTTGTCCGCTAATTAAAAATGTCCTTCGAGGCCAGTGAAAAGACCAAAGTGATAGAGACAAAAGAGTGTGCAAGACAGTGAGAGATATAGACAGACGGCGAGGGAGTTAGAAAGATCTCATCTGATCTGATCGCTGCGCTAAGTTGTTTTGAGATCGTTGTGAGCTTGAGACAAATTCAATAAATAATATATTTTAAAATATTATTAGACAATCTATCAGATGATATCATATCAGGTACAAGAAGAAGAAGACAATCTAAGTAGCAAAGAAAAAAAGAGTTAGAAAGAAGTATGAGATGGTATAATTCCAGTGAGCTTTATACAAATACTCTTCATAATTTAAATATTCATAATATTTGACATTGAAAGAGAGTAATAACAATAGCAAAAGGAAATCTGAGTAAAAGTTAAGCTAGATAGAAATACAATTTAGAAATAAAATGCGATCTCTTTTACGATCGTTAACAACTTGCGACAAATATTTTAGTTAAAGATACATATATCCATTTGACAGTTCAGATTTAAAAGAGAAATTTAAGAAATATGGAATTCAGGAAATAGAAAATTGGAAATACACTTATTTCGCATTTTAATGGAGTTGATATAATTATATTAACTGGAGTAGCACACTTCGGGGCAGCTGCTTAAAGCACTCAACTTTACATGTGTAAGTCCAAGTACAGGTTTCTCTAGCAATGTCCAACTGTACGTGTATTTTACCTGTATCTATTTACCGTCAAATGACAGCTAGTTAAACTAGTACAGTTATGCGGGTAAAGCGACTTGTGCTAACGAATTTAATGATTAATTTCTTGTCACTCTAATTTTTAAATCACAAAAAGCATAATGACAATTAAAAAACTTAAATATGCACACTTTTAAGACACGTTGAACCAATGTGCAATAGTGGAATTAGTATTTTAGTCGAGATTATTTGCCGATTGATCAAGAAATCCTTTCTTACTTTTCGATTTAGATTTTAGATCTTCACAAAAAACTAAAAGATTTTTTAAGACTTGTACTTTTTGACTTTTTGCAGAAGCTAAATTTAGAAAAAAATCTAAAAACATTTAAGTAAAATAGAAAATATTTATGTATAGTATTGAATCAAAGACGTAGACTTGCCCTACAGCTCGAACCCTCAAACCTTCTTCAAAATTTTATAGGTTTTTAGTCTGGATTAATGACTATGCTGTGAAACTTATACCACTGTGCAGCTTGAGAAAAAAAGTCACAGTTGTTTCTAATTAATATTAAAAGCATTTGTTTGAGTATTTTGAGTGGTTTGAACTAACTGACTGACTGGTCGAACAACAGTTCAACGTTGGCGATCATCTTTTGGGTCTTAAACAACGAATATATTTATATTCATAAATTGCTAGAATTACTTAATATTTGGTATTTATTGAGCGTGACCGGGCCAAGGGCTCTGCCTGCACCTGTCGGCCAAAACAACGTCAAAGGCAAAGACACAACTGTAAACGAAACCGAAACCGAAACCAAGACAGAAACTGGAAGTGGAAGTGGAAGTGGAACTGTGACTGAGTCTTAAGATCTTTGACAAAAGTTAGTGTCAAGTGCGGAGTTCGGTTAAGAGGTCATTATCTTCATGGACATGGGGTTGACAACATTAGCTCGTTGCACCCAACAACAAAAGCAGCAAAATGCAACTGATTATGTATTCATGAATAAGTTAATATGCAACCAACTACTCCCCTCTCTCCACCATACTCAATTCTCTCTCTCACTCTCTCACTCTCTCATACTCGCCACCTCCTCCTCCCCTGTCTTGGCCGAGGATGTCTGTTGCCCGTTTAGTTGGAAATGTTGCGGCGTAAAACGAATGCGCGAACTACTGCGGCATGAAATTAAATCCAACTTGCAACTTGCAACTTCATATCTGGGAAGACGGAGGCACGCTGCTATCTTGCATATCCAAGTGTTGTTGTTGTTGCTGTTGCCTCTGTCTCTGTCTCTGCCTCGGTCTCTGCCTCGGTCTCTGCTGGTGAAATGCAGCGGCAAAAGGCCCCACAGATATTCAACAGATGCACATGCATGTGTCCATGTCCGAAACAAAGAAAACTCTTCTCTCTCTTTTGGCTCAGGCTCAGCGATTGTCCAACCGTGCTATGTCCATGTCCAACTCCATGCGTGGTCTGTCTCAGTCTCCTATATCTATATATGTGTGTGTCCGTCTGTGTGTGTGTGTGTGTGTGTGCATAGAGAGGGCACTTGTTCAGTGCCCCAGAAAACGAAACAGCAAACGAAGCAGCGATGATCGCCACATTTTCTTCATTTCTTTTTTTTTTGCCTCGTCTTATTAATGAGCATCGTGAAAAGTGCGACCAAATGTGACGTTTAAATATTCATGAATCACCAACTATAACGCAGTTCCAGTTCCATCCACAACAACACGTGCAACACATAGATAAACCCAAGTCGTACCTTCAAAGATGTACAATCCACTTCCGTCGCCAGACTTTCATTTACATACCTATTAGTCTTGGCCCAAATGACCGTAGGGGTTTTTTTGCCAGCTTTGTTTTTAGGGCTTTCAAGTTTCTGTTATAGATTTGCGTTTGCTTTCTCTGTCTCTTTTCCTTTTGTCAACTTGCTCAATTAACATATAACTACAAAATATCTTTAATCTTTAACTTCAAGTTGCTTGCAGCCAATTAGTTAATTGATTGTGGTTTGAATTAGCAATAGAAGTCTTTAATCCATGGGAATCTTTTTGACTTTGTTTTCAATTTTTACTCTTTTATAATCTTTTCATTTTGTTATGAAATGCTTACATTCTTTTTAGTTAGTTAACAATGAAAGTGTTATGGATTGATAATAAATTTCTAGACTATTTGACTACAATTAAACTTGCCTTTTTCATCTCGAAATCATTAAAGTGTAAACCACAAATTTGAAAATTTTTCATTTAGTTAGGTTGATTGATAACATAGACCAACATCGTTGTGATTTTGGAATGTTTCTGATGTTTTGGATGCTATTGAAACCGTTTTGAAGTGACTTTAAAATATAAAGTTTAAATGTTTCTAAACTCAGGCAAATGTTTTCCTGTTTGCAGCCTAGATCTTACGTCCTACTGGAACAGACAAAAACGAATATTGGAACTCCAAAATTCGATTCAAGCTCAGTTCTCTTACATTTGTTGCAATAAGTATACGTAAGCATAAATAGATGGAATTGTAACTTGAAACCAATTGTAGCATTGTTATTTAAGGGCTGCATTATGCATTTTCCCCCCTTTCTCTTTCTCTCTCTCTCTCTTTCTCTTTTTGAATGTATGGTTGGGCTTGGGGCGTCATATTAGTCGCATCATGGGCATTACAAAAACAAACATTCTCGTTTCATTGCATTACGCATTATGCATTGATGCCCCCCGGACTAACTGGAGTCTGGTCTGGGAAATGGAGAGGGAGAGGGAGAGGAAGAGGCAGCCAGTGTGGCTAATGACTGCGGTTTTCGTAAAGCGTCCAAATTAAACCATCATAATTTGAGTAATGATTGAAAACCCAAGGGTATTTTGTATCTGTAAGGGTATTTCTGGTATGGGATAAAATTCAAAAACTGGAACTGACACTGAAACTGGCTATGGCTTTGGCTCTGTCTCTGTCTCTGGAACTGGGTCTGAGTCTGAGTCTGAAAGAGAGTCTGAGTCTCAGCGAATGTTTTTGGCGGCTTACTGATTTGCATATGTAAATGTGAGGCATCATAGCGGTTGGGGATCCTGGTTCCTGGTCCTTATGTATTTTGTATCTTGTGTTGCCTGTCGCTGTTGCATTTGCTTTGGGCTCATGCTCGACTTTGACTTTTCCCTAAATGAATATCGCAATTTGCATCGCGCAAGTGTTAAATAAGTCGTTTATTGCATATTAAAAGACAGCCAATTTCCATTAAATTATGTGCATGTTTATATAAGTAATAAGTATATCAGAAGCCATCCAAGCTAACAAGATGATGATGGATCATGTGCATAAAATATCAAATTGAAAAACATTTCACAATTTCGCACAGTATTTTGAGTTTGGCATTCGATTTAAAAATAAATGAAAAATATCATAAAACTGTTCTCAATCTATTGTCTAAATTTGTTCTTCAAATAGTTGAATTTTTTTATTGTAGTCTTGTTAATATCAAACACTTTCAGATTCGGCGAATCGAAATAACTATCTTAATTGTGAAATATTATATGATTCAATCTAATCTATCTATTATTGAACTCTAATCTCCCTTAACATCAATTATATTCTTTGTTAACATCATCATCATAGAGAATTCTTTGTCCTGACTCAACGACTGAGCATTGTAAAGTCAAAGCCATAAGACCTAGGAGGCTGACATTTCCACACACAACTTACTTATGTATTTTTTTATAAAGATAGTTATTTTTGATATATCCTAGATAGTCGTATCTTTTATTTTTTCGAAATTTGACCATCCAAATATGATCTGTATTGGGATTGTGTTAATTGCTCAATATCATTTTCAGACATTGGCACATCGATTGCATTGACGTTTTTTCTTTTGTTGCGGATTGATGTTGCTTCATCGGTTTGATTACATGTTGCATGTGTGGCATGTTGTGTGCGGCATATGGACAGCCGTTACTCACTCACTTGCCACAGCAATTGGTGCAATATACGAGTGTACAAGTGTATACTCAAGGTGGCCAGTTTTGGCTATGACTCTACCGATCTGCCGATCTACCGATCATTTCGCCGTTCTCGTTGAGTTGCAATCGTTTGTTGTTGGTTGGCGCCGTCACCGTCACCGTCATCGACGAACACGGAGACAGAGACGCAACGCTGATGAGATGGAGATGGAGACGGACACGGAGTCCGAGTCCGAGTCGTAGTCGTAGTCATAGTCGGACTTGGACTCCCTTGAGACAAACAGCGGGCAGCGTTCGCTCAAGCGTTAACTTTAACTGCGCGTACTCGTGTGCAACTGCGAAACTTAGATACAACTACAACTACAACTACAACTACAGCTACAGCTACAGCTACAGCAGTACAGTATCCCCTCCCTACACCGTACGGCCATACAGTACAGCAGCAAATTGAAGTGAGAGTACCGTTTTTGGCCCCAACACTTGATGGCTTCAAGTGCCAGTTAAACTAGCGCAAATAAACACATATGTATATCTCACACACCCACATAAGCACACCTTCACACACATACACACACACACACACACACACACACACCTATATATGTTATACTCTTGTGTTTGGTAAAGCCACAGCTTTTCCCTAAATCGATAGTTGACAGCTAATATCAATTCTATCGATACTTTTTAATGACTTTCTTTAAAAAAGTATTCCAGCTCAACATATTTCTAGCATTTTAATAAAATCACATTTTAAATCCTTCACTTTAAAAGCAAATACAATCGATAGCCGGAATAAATGTATCATATTTATTATAACTACCATCGATAGTTTTCAACAAATTCTTTAAACATTTCATTAAATCAAATATAAGAACATTCGTCATTATATTTTATTTTTCAAATAACTGAAGATTAAAGAAACCGTTTTTTTCAACAGTTTAGCTTTAATTCTAAGAACAATCAATATATAGTAAGTTTATATATTATCTTTATATCTTAGATATAGTAGGTCAATAACATTCCTTTGAATGGTTCTGAGGATAAGCAGCTTATTTTTTTATCGATTTGCTAAAGACATACAATTTTCTCAAATCTCAATCACAAAGTTCCTAAGATTGTTCATCAAGTAGATAGCTTACTAATATTAAGTAACTTTATCTATCTAAAATTGACTAACTTACTTACTTACAACTCGAACTTATGAACTTGCACTCTCCCTTGACTTGTTAGGATGTTTAATGAAAAATTTAACATAATGACTTGGCTAAAATCAAACAGCAACGAATTTAGCCACCTGCAAGAATAACGACGACAACTAAATATAATTTGGAATATAGTTTTGCTGTGTAACTTTTGGAGCTTGTATCTAAAGATGGATGTATGCATGTGTGTGTCTTGTGTCCACTTGGGAAAAAAAACAAAAATTAATCATGCTCGTGATTCAGCTACGTCTGTCAAACGCAAATGTCACATTGATGAATGATTATCGTAATTAAGCGAATAACGACATCGGGGACGTAAGGACTTAAGAAGAAGGACCCAAATCTGGCCCCTTTCCAGTTTGATTCCTGCAGCAGTCTATCTCGCTCGCACTTGCGCTGTGTGGTGACCAGCGCATGTTGCATGAACGGACGGTGACATTGCGACATGTGCGACTCAATGAGTTTGTCTTCAATCAAAAGTCAAGGCACAAAATCTGAACTAAAATACACACATACTCGCACACACACACACACATACAGACTTACATACACTCGTCATGCTGTTGAAAATTGTTGCAAAGTCAATTCTCGTTTATTGCCCCCATAAAAAGCTGGTCAAAATCTGAATGCATAAAGGTCAAAGTGCGCTCTTTAACTAATTTAATCTACAAGCTTGCATATATGCATGAGTGAGGGAGAGAGAGAGAGGTAGCGAGAGAGAGAGGGGGAGTTGGTGGGGAGGGTAAATTGAACCTGGACATGGTGTATCTTGAAAAGTGCAAAACACAGACGGAATAAGTCAACTCGTTGCCATTAAGTCAAGTTCCCGTCCGTCGACTCATCTGCAAAATTAAATTGTAAATTTTCAATGCTCCTGGGACAAATTTTGTATCTTTTATATGTTTTAACGTCTGCTGCTGTTGCTGCCACACGACAATTGTGTGGCATGAAGAAAGCTAACGAATTATGGCTAAAACGACAAAATGCCGTAAGGCCTTAAGGGCAAAACTCCCCCACCCAATTTCCTCTTCCCTTTTTTTCTCCTGCTGCTCTTTACTGGGTTGGGCACCCACAAGACTGGCATTGTCTTTCGACTTTTGGTGTGTGTGTGTGTGTCTATGTGTATGTGTGTGTGGCTCACCTCGGCGAGACGGAAACTATAGCTATGGCAATGACTATAGCTATACAGTTATAGCTACTAACGGCATCTGTGCCATGCAACACAGCAGCAACAATGACGCGACAGGAGACACAAGACACAAGACACAAGACACGAGACACAAGACTCCAGACTTGCCACGCCAAGGGGCATGTGTGCCACATAATGCTGTATGTAACTGAGTCGTAAACAGATATGCCCAGATAACTATATATCCATCTGAGTATATATATATATATATATACATATATCTGTCTATATCGTCATATGGTTTATTTTTTGGGCGACTCCTTGGCACTGAACTTTAGGCACACACTGTTTAACAGGCGCCAGTCACAGAAGCTGACAACAACACACATCGAATGAAATAGAGAGAGAATAGAATAGACAGGGAGGGAGTGAGTGAAACGGGTGAGAGAGGTAGCTAGGTGTCAAAGGGGTAAAATTGTTTATGAATTTCTCTTGACATTTGACAGTTTGTTTATTTTATTTCGTCACATTTTCGTGATGATTTGTAGGCGGTTTAGCGCCAATTACTCCACAACTTTTACACTGACTGTAGACTGTAGACGAGTCTTTAAAAAGAACATGTTGGCGCCAATACCTCAATACGAAAATATTTATATATGCGTCTGTAGTTCTGGTAAATACTCTAACTACATATCTTGAGAAATTAATGTCATTTATAAAGATCTTACTGATATAACTACTGAAATATCATAATTACATTATTGCAAATATGGTTAATCACTGCAGACGGCTTTCCGCGCTAGTGACGAAAGCAGTTACTTATAATATTGCAACTCTCATTAAAGGCTTTGCGAATAAATTTTAGAAAAATCGGTAAAGAAACATTAATATGGAGATTTTCGTAATACTGCTTTGGATTAATTAGATTAATATTGAAACTCTTACTATTGTTTTCATCAAAACTCTTATAGGAATGAGTTTTAATGCACCCATTAATACTGTTATTAAAACTATCTTTAAAAACGCTTGAAACCATTAACAATTTAAATCCCACAAGAGACAAGACACACATATCCTCATTTATAGGGTATCTAAGCTGTACCATGTCAAAAATTTCTCGTCTACATACTTTTTTTTTTATAAATGTATGTATATGTAAACAACATTTGAATGTATACACATGCAACATATCTCCTATCCTATCCCAAATATGAGTAGCATACAATGCACATGCATCGGGAGTAGGGAATGGGGAATGGGGAATGATCCAGATTGAGAATAAGTACACACAGACACATGTGCCATATACGGGAAAGAAGTGTTCAAGTTTTTGGTGAGACGACGACGAGGTAAACTTGTCGATCACATCGAAACTACAGTGAAACTAAGCTAAAATGGACAAATGCAATGGAAGCAGAAATATTAATAACTCTAAAATACTTTATACTTATATGCATTTATTAAAATATCAAAGTAAGAAGAGAGAATATTGTTGACAAGTCGTGAGTGTCGTGTCGTGTCACGCAACCACCTCTCAAAGTGGTGCATTACAGAGTGTCTACTGTAGAATTTTATAAAGTGGAATCTAGTTGGAGTAGAAGTTACAATAAATTTAAGACGATTATTTAAAACATTACTAAAATTAACATACTTAAAATAGAATATAAAGAAATAATAATAAATAAAATACAATACAATTAAATAAATAAATAGAAATAAGTAAAAAAATAAAAAGTGAAAGTAAAAATATTATTGACAAGTGTTGCATATAATGGGAATACCAAAGCTAATACTATAGCTATTGGCATTTTATTTCGGTCTGATATTGTGGGATTACGAAAGAGATTGAAGGGCTTTTCGTTGGCGTTGTTGGTGTCGACTTTGACAATAAGTAAATTGTTGACATTCAATTAGAAACGAGTGCGTTGCTTTTGCCTTTTGACATGCCGTTTTAATGGGCAATTGGAATTCGCTTTGGCAGCTCATTGAAGAGGGGAAAGGAGCACAAGGGAAGATACAGACCCAGTTAAAGACTGAGACGAAGACAGAGACAGAGACAGAGATGGAGATGGAGATGGAGATGGAGAAGTTGCCATTTTACTTAATCCAACTTAATGGTCATGTATCGTGGCAAGAGGGCGCACTTGATCGTGTCAATTTATCTGTCAAACGCGTAGTCGTTTAATTTCTGTGACAGAAACGCGATTAGTAACGTTCCATTGTGGCAGCAACAGCAGCAGCAGCAACAACAACAACAGAAAAGTTGCGCTGGCGTTGATGACGAGAGTGAGAGAGTGCACTGAAAAAAGACCAGATTCTAAAATCAAAAGCATACATTTTAAATAATTGGTTCTTAAAAAAAGTTTATTTTAAGACCAATTTACTAAAACTAAGGTAAAGATTAAAAAAAAAAAAAGAATTTTTTTCTTAATACTTTTTATTTATTTGATTATATTTTTAAGAACATTTATTCTAAAAATAAAAACTTGGTCTTATTTTAAATGTTCTTAAAACCAAAATGTGTTCTCTTAAATTAAGAATTTTATGCACTCGACGCATTTTTAAGACCAAAATCAAGCTGAAACCAAAATCTTGATTTTAGAACATTTTTTTGATCAGTGTGAGGCGAGTGAAGGAATCAGGTGTCAAGCCAGAGAGGTAGTTGCCGGCTTCGAAACATGGCCGAAATGCCACAACGACGTCAACGTCAACGTCGACGTCGACGTCAGCATCGCTTGTTCAAGGCTAATTCTGTCAGCTGTCAGCGCTGTCAACTGACAAGTGTTGTGTGGCGATTCTCTAAATTGTCACCGCAGCAACACTTTGACAGGCTGTCTTGGTCCGCACTTTGTGTACGAGTACAGCAATAACAGCTTCAGAAACGGGTCTGAGTGCCCCATCGATTTGACCATGAGAAAACGAATCACAACAACAACAACAATTACAACAACAAAATATAAATAATAATAATATCTATTGAAATGTCGCTAGCGTTATAAATGTATACAATCAAAAATGACTTGTAGACCCGCTCGAACATTATTTTTCAAACCTCTTAATAACTATTGATATTGTATAAATATCAAATTCTTAATTTAAATGATTAATTGTGCATAATTATATTTTTATAAATAATTCTTTAATTTTAATTTGTATTATTTGCCATTTTTTTAGTTTTCTATTAATTAATTTACTTAAATTTGATAATATAATTTCTGGAATTTTTACAGTAATTTCATAATCATCTTCATCGAAATTCTAAAGAAAATTTAATATTAAAATTTTCTTTCTACTTTTTCTGAAATATAAAACAAATTCAATGAATATTGGCACTAAAAATTACTATACATAAGTTTCTTATAATATAATAACTATGAACTAGAGTGCTAGCCACTTGGTTCTTGTATTACTTAACATACATTTTATATACGACTTTGATATATTTATTTAGTTTAGCATTTTTAATGCTACAAGTACAAAAGACTTATAAGTTTTTGCATTAGTCACAAAAGAAGTATAAATTTAAATTTATTGTTAAGTGTATTTAATATTCAAAAAATATGTTTTAAATCTAACTTGTCTAATAGTTTTAATACAATTTTTGAAGAAGCTTTTTAATTTAATTATAATAAAAATCTGTCGAAAATTAAATCAAGAAGTTTGATGACTTGTCGAGACTTTTACAGGGTATTGCGCTCAACAGTTCCACTCTGCAATGTGTTAATAACATATTTAAGTCCCAATTCGTTAACTCCTTTTTTACATTTAGTTGAGGGGAGTTTAGGGGTTCGTATTTAGTATGATTATAGCCGGTATTGTTGCTATTGTTGTTTGTTGTTGCCATTTACTTTTAGCTTAACGATCAATTGCATTTATTGGCAGCTGTTGCGGCCACACCAAATTTAAAATAGCCCAATAAAGCACTCAGTTGTGCCACGTATGTATGTACGTATGTGTGTGAGTTGAGAGTTTGGCAATCTGTGGTCAGTCTAACAATCCAATAAGATGAAAAGCCAAAAAAAAAGGGACCAACACTAAGGAGCAGGAAATGAGGTAGCAGAGAGGGGGCAGTGTGGGAGGGGAGGGGGTGGGGGAGGAAACGTTGCAGCCTCTGTTGAGCTAACTATGCATGAACCAAGCATTTCTTCCATACTTACGACACCCGTGGGAGCAGCCAATAATTTCAAATCGGACACACACACATACACACACACACACACAGACACACACTCACACACGCCTAGAAGGCCACACCCACGCACTCATGAATCAATGGCACACATATGAGTATCCTTGGCAAGCATTCGACCCGCAATAACAAAATAACAACTTTCCACAGCCTGAATTCTAGATTTCTCTCTTTCTCTTTCTCTATCTCTATCTCTCTCTTTCTATTCTATTCCCCCACTTCACGTCACGTAGCCTTTCAAGTCGAAAGAAGCGAGCTTAAGTTTTTCTTTTTCCCAACTATATCCCAATAAATATATATATTTGTACATTGTACAACTCTCAAGTTGCAACACTTTCAGTAGAAGACACAAAACTTGACAACGCTTCAAATGAAACGAACAACACATGTGAATACAAGTAAGAGTCTCAATTATTCATTTGGTTAATTTCATAGTTTAAATTGCACTTTCTCAAATTGCATTTCAGGACTTTCTAGACTTAATCCAGTCATACAAAGTAATTACGTATAAATAATTATAGCAGAAATTAAATACATTTTGAAAATGTAACGCTGATTCTTAATTTATCTTAAGCTTATGACTAAATATTTCTTTGAAAGAAGAGAAATATAGAGGGTAAATAATAAATAATACTATAACAGTAACATATCTCAGTTATCTCAGAATTACTCATAGTTTTGTATTTCAATTCTCTTTTTGTTGATTTTATTACAATGAAAGAATGCTTAAGATATTTGTGCATAGAAATTATGTATACAATTTTGGACAATAACAAATGAAATAGCTTAGAATTAATTATGTTGTTAATCATTGAATAGCTACATACTTGTGTATAAATGAGTTAGTAGGAATCAAGTGGAAGGTACTGTAATTCCAAATTAGGGAGCAGTCGACGAAGAAATATTCTCTAAAGAAATTTTATATTGACATTATATAAATGCATAACATATTAATACCAATTTTTTATTTAATAGTTTTCACTAGTTAAATTTACTTGACAAAGTTTGGGGTTCTATTAATTTGGGATAGAAAGTTGACATGTTCCAAAAATCTGAACTATCTTACAATAAAAATCAACTGTGATTAAACATATATCTTTGTAGAATAGACAAATAAAATAGATAAAATTTAGTGTTTATAATTTATAATCGAATATAATAATCATTTACTTAGTACAGGGTATCTTAAAGTAATATTATTTTCTACTCAAACCCAATTGAAATTGTTGAAATTTCAGCAACAAAAAAAAAAAAGCTTGTGCCAAGTAAAAGGCAAATCAAAGTAAAACTCGCAATGGCCAAAAGTTTAGATGATTGTGAATACTTAAGTTAATATGCGAATGAATATGAATATGTAGATGAGCGAGTATGTGTATGAGTATGTATAAGTACTTAACATGTATGTATATACACTGATAAAAAAATTTACTAAAATCAAGATCTCAGTTCTAAGATTTTTGGTCAAAAAATGCGTGGAGAGCATAAAATTCTTAAATTGAGAGAACACATCTTGGTTTTCAGAATATTGAAAATAAGAACAAGTTCTTATTTTAAGAATAGATGTTCTTAAAATTAAAATAAAAAAACAAAAACTTGTAAAATTATTTTTTATGTTTACAATTTTTTTTTTTAATTTAATTTAATTTCTTTGTTTATTTATTTTATTTTTTTTTAGGATATTTCATTAATGTTATTTTAATTGGAAATCAGAGGGGCTCGAACCGCCGCCTACTGCATCACAACTAAAGCGGTTTCTCTAACCAAAGCGCTACGGGGCCACCAAATTGTACATATTTATAGCTTCCAAACATTTTAAGATTTTTAATCTTATATTAAGATTTTATGATTTTTTTAGATTAATAATATTGGTTTTAGTAATTTGGTCTTAAAATAATCTTATTTTACGAACAAAATATTCAAAATGAATGTTCTTGATATTAGAAGCTGGTCTTCTTTTCAGTGTACGTACTACGTACGTATATTTGTATGCATATGTAATGCTGTTGTCTCTGCCTCTGCCTCTGCCTCTGTCTCTGCTGCTGCGGCGTCTGCGGCTGCTTCTGTTTTGTCGTTACACCTTTTCATGTTGTAGTTGTTACAGTTGTTGTTGTTGCTTTTTGTGAAAACTGAAGCGAAATAAAATGAAATATTTCAAATGACCACGTCTTGGCTATTTTCCGTTACATTATGGTAAAATATTACTGTGGCGTACGCTCCGGCGTGTGTGTGTTGTCTTGTGCCAAATGTACCCCTGTGAGTGTGTGTGTGTGTGTGTCTGTGTGTGTGTGTGTGTTGGCCAAGCATTACATGCTCTCGTGTCCAACGGTCCAGTGTTCCGTGCAGCGGCCTCTTGTTGGGGAAAGCGTGAAGCGTATAAAGTCATAAGGGTTTATGCATGAATTGATTGCAACAGCAGAAGCAGCAGCAGCAACAACAACAGCAACAGCAACAACAACACCACTAACACTCACACTTACACTCACACGAGTCATCCACTTGCCTTGCCATATACTCGCAATAAAAGTATAAGAATTATATGCTTTTGTATAACATTTCGCTTTAATAATCTATGAAGTGGCCAGCAGCAGCTTCTTTTGGCCAAAGACCAGTTGTCTCTCTCTCTCACTCCCTTTCTCACCCTCTCTCTCCCTCTCTCTCCGGTTTGTGTGAATATTGGCCAAGTTTTGTGGCAGCAACCGCAGCTGTGTTCTCGACTCGAACTTGACTCATGCCCAGCTGCATTGACAAGTGAAATATTTGACATAATTAAATTTTGATACAAGTCCATAACTATTAGACTCGGCATTTTGGCCATCTCGTTAGCCGCACCACAAAAACAAATAGCAAAACTACACATACAACTGTCTGACAGATTTGTTGCCCCTTTGTGTTCCTGCTGCTGTGCTGTGTTGTGTTGTGTTGTGTTGTGGCATGTCAAAGGACCAAAGTGACACTCAGTTTGGGGCACATTATTTGTTTACTTCGTGACTGACCAGCGGTCACTTCTTCTTCTTCTTCTTTATCTACTTTCAAGACCAATTTGAAGACCAATATGAAGACGAAGACGACGACCAAGTCGAGGATGACGACAGGACAACGAAAGCAAAACTAAAGACTTGCCTCACGTACTTGCAACAAGGACCTGCCACCAGTTGTTGTTGCTGTTGCTGTTGTTGTCTGCGGGCATTCCACTTGTCATTAACCTTGTTATTAAAACACTTTTGTTTATGACCATAACATCTGATGTCTTCCCCGATGTGACGGGGGACAAAATGTACAAATAACTTACGTGCCGCTCATTTGTCTTTTTTGTCCTGCCGAAAAACTACTCGTACTATGAGTACTCGTATTCATCTACCTATTCACACTCGCATTCGATTCACATTCGTTTACGTTGCCGTTTTGCGAGTGTATGTTGAATGTTTGCTTGATTGTTTTAGGCTGTGACCATTTGCACTGTTCGAAGCTAGAGATGAGTCAATTGTCGTGACACGAAAGTCTTTTCATTCTCAGTAACCAAAGGTTATATATCTAAAAGCCAATAGAGTCTGTAAAAATATATATATATATATATGTGTCTATAAGAGCTAGAGCTACTGAATTTTGTTAGAATGTGAGAAAGATTATAATGTAATAATAAAATTTTATCAAAATCTAATTTAAAAATGAATTCTTTTAGAATTTTGCTACTAATAAACCACAGAAGCCATTTCGAAAATATTTGTAAATATCTGGAATTATTTTCTAAAGAATAATAAATCAATCAAAGGAACATTCAACAGGTTTTTTTAATCAGTAATAGCTCTAATATATTGGATCCGTAATCAATACCTGATGAATGATAATATTTTATGTTTTAAAATGTTTCTGAAAAATCTGTAGACAATCTTTTGTTTTATTTCTCGGAGCTGTTGACCCTTTTTTTTATGATTTCCCTCACGCGCCCATCTCTAAGGCAGCGTCCTCGGACTTGGAACATGGTACTTTGGGCGCCAACGACAGACAGGGACACCTCCTGCTCTTCTGCCCCTTCCTGCTCTCTCCCCCTCTCGTCGCAGGTCTGCTCCCGTTCAGCGTCCGGTGCGATGTCCACTTGGTGTCCTGTTGCAAGTCCTGTGTGCAGCCGTTAAAGCTTCCGTTTCGTTTACGGCACTTGGCGGCCATTTGTTTTCCGGTGATCATCGCAATGTAAACGAAATGAGTTCCATTTGTTAACGCTGCAGACACACGTATTAAACACACTAATTTGCGGCATCGCTTCTGGACATATCAGCAATTTGTTTCAAGCAGCTGTCCCCACAGCAAAACACACACACACACACACACACACACACACAGATACAGCTACATTGCTAACTGTAAATGCCGACAAGCCATCCATCGAGTGGTTGATCCGTCAACAATATTTCCTGCTCTCCAACGTCAAATTGACAAAAAGCCCATATAACAAAAATAATAAAAGTGTAAAATAATGAGAAACAATTTGAGGCAAGTGACGAGAGACGTAATATTGTATGGAACTAGAGACTTAACTCTTTTCACTTTTTCACTTATAAAAAATATTATAATTTGTATAATACACACAGATATACAGAGGTGTTCTACAAAGCAATTGTTGGGGTTCCTGAAAACCAACAAGCATTGCTTTCAAATGTTTCAAAAAATTGTTGAAAGATTTTACAAAATGAAATAATTGTTCAATTAAATTAAATAAATTTTTAAATTGAGGTAAAATGAATAATATAAATTTTTCATAATTTTGTTATTTATACCAAATATTCCTCAACATGGTATTGTTATTGAAACTGGAAGTAAGCCGATTGTAAAACTCTTCAAATTAAATAGAAATATAGAATATTTAATAGTTTAAACTTTAAAGCCTATGAGCCACAAATTTAAATTTTCCACTTGCGGAACTTCGATTTTCTCAACGGACTTCAACGAATGTCATACAAATTTCTATATTCAACTTTAAATTATCTTTCGAATGCAAAGTAAACTAAAAGTGGTACAACCTTCCTTCTGAAGGTGGTAAATTTAGTCAAATTGTTTCACTTTTCAGTAAAATATCTTTAAATATAAATTTAATGCTGAATTAACAAGTATGATTAAAAATATATTTATATGCTAGTCCCTTATCTATTTGTGGATCTTTCAATCCATTATTGAAACTGAATAGATTGCATCATTTTTACATATATTTTTAAATTTATATTTTTTAAATGAAATATTAATACGTTTTGACTTAAATAATCTAAAAAATTTCAACTTCTACAACTCTAACTCAGCATTTCGCAGCGATTCACACAAATTTGTTATCTGTAATTCGAGCTGATGGACGTCGACCTATATCTGTAGCTTTGAATAATCGCATAGCTCATCCATGTTCTTTTTAGACGAAATACAGGGGATAATGTCTCTTATTGTCGCCATCTACAAGCAGTTGAACAACTCTCTGAAATTTGAGACGCAGCACGATCAAAAAAATAAAAATAAATAACTAAAGCCCAGGAGCTGATGCCAAGTAGACAAAAGTCCAGCTACCAGTTGATTTGGAGGTGAAAATTGTTCGACTACATAATACCCTAACACATTTAAACTGGAGAATTTGAAAGCCATTGCATACCTTAGAAGTAAGTAGAAGACAATGGGTATCGGATACCTCAAATTGCATACAACCTCATTATCCATTTTGATGGACCTCAACTTAAACATGTCTCGCACCAAAACCGCATTCATGAAGTCGTGCTCCAGGGCAGATCTAAATGACAGCAAAAATACACGAACAATAACAAGGAAAATATTAAAATTTGCCATAACGAAACTTTGATACTCTTTATTAATTCGGGTTGGCTTTGGTAGAGGGTTATACACATTAGTTAAACTTCTCTAATACGAATTCAAAACAATTTGACAACTTTTTAAAAAATTGTCAGTAAACACAAAAACTGTATGAAGAAATGCACATTCGGTTGAGGTTTGGAAAATTTTATTTTTTAACTCATAACTTTGCCAAATCTTAACCGATATCCTTGTGGAATGTAATTTTTTTTTATTATTTGTCCTCCATTTTGATTTTGAATCAATTGTCAATTTTACCACAGTTCAATTTTGACTCGAACCTTTTTCAAAAATTAGTGATTTGGGAAAACTAAATGTATTATTAGCCGCTTGATCAATAACTCTATTCTTTTTTTTTGATTTTAAAATTACTGTTAAATTTGATTCACAACTTGTATTTAAATCACTAATAAATACATTAAATTTACTACATTTAAATTTAACTAGTTCGTATTAGGCACTATTCACTGTAATCAAACTATTTTCTAAGGGAAGCGAAAAATTAAAGCATCTAAATTGAATAAATATTACCTATAAAATAGAATATCGGTCTAAATAATCCTTAGTTTTGTAAAAAATTGCACAGTAGTTTAAATAATCTCTAATCAAATGACATAAATATATTTTCACTGTTTAAACAATTTAGTGAAATTCTTTCGAACAATATATGTATGTATTCATCATTCATCATAATCAGTGAGAAGAGTAGTTTTTAACAGTGAAGCTCGACTGTAAGCTATAGCTAAAGGAACGACACATGTTGAATGCCACAGTTGAGATGCCTTTGTCGATTGCCTTATAAGCTTTTTGGTCCCTCGATCTAATCTGTTGCATGCAACAACAGCTCCACTTGGACGGTGGTCTCATTTGTTGTCGCCTGTTCCCCACTTCTGGTCCCCTTTGTAACCAATTCTGTAGCTGGTCCAGGTAGCTGCTACCAGGTGTAATATGATGCGCCTTTTGATGCCAAATGACAAATCAGATACAAGTTGCGTCTCACGAATCGAGCGTTGGCTTTAAACAATTGCCTTGACAATTCGCTGGCCAAAGAGCAGTCAAGGGGTAAGCTGTGTAAAGTGGGGAGGGGGGTGTGTGGAGGGGGGAAAGTAGATACAACAATAAGCCTGCTGCTGAGCTGCATAATAATTTGCCAGGCTTTTGGGCCTTTAATAATTCCAGCTAACGAAATTGCGTAGAAACTCATTAACGAACTCAAAGGACGCGTTCAACAAAAACTGAAGGAGTCTCAAATTGAATTCCATGTTGCCAGTTAAAGTGTGTGTGTTTGTGTGTGTGTGTGAATGTTGTTGTTGTTTATGTAAGAACTGCTTTGGAATTATTTATGAACCCGATGGGAAAAGCTTTGAATGTGTCGCAATGCTTTTGCCACAGGGGCACGCCTGAATACCTAATTTCGTGTGCACTTCTTCCTTCCTTTTACGGATGAAGTGGAACCAAACACAGAGCAGGGGGAGGAGGCACTGCTTCCTCGGGCTGCACAACTGGGAATACATTTGCCTCACAAAGTGGCGCATCGTGCAATAAAGGAAAGTGTTTTCCAATATAAGAAGCGCTTTATCCTATAATGTGGTAATCGCTCGCGTAAAAGGCGACAAATCATTTAAACCCTTTGTCCTCCCCTCTGAAAGTGACCAGGAGGCTGTATGCCTAACGATGTAACGCTATGCATACAGTACAAGGGTGACAACACCCTCATGTGTTTTGCCAACCACCCCCTCCTTACTTGCTCCCTTCCGCAGCTACTGAAAAATGTATGCGCACGTTAACCCTTTGAGTATTGGGCGTCCTTTTTGGGACTGAGACCCCGTAGGCAGCTAATGCTAATGTTTCATGCAGTCCTCCAGTCCTCCAGTCCTCCAGTCCTTTAGTCCTCCACTGGGTGATGTGCTCCTTTTGAAATTGGGCATCAGTGTTAGCTGATGGTATATGGTAACCGGTTAGCTGGTAGCTGGTTTACTGGTAGCTCAAGTCAAGGGCCAATTCGAATGGGCCATGAATCTTTTTTTTTTTGGGCAAAACATAAAAGTGAAATTTGTTTTTTATGACATCTTTATTCTGGGCTAAATAAATACAAAGTATCATAGTGCCAGGGGACATTTGTAATCCCCTTTTACCTCTTTCAACTGCCGTCTTACCCTCCTCCCTTCTCCCCCACACACTGTCATATTGATTAGCCAGCCGTTCATGATAAATAGACCATTATGCAGTTATCGTAATTGCGTACAACCAACCATATAAAAAAACGGCGTGAAAATTCGGAAATATATATTTTGTTTTGGGGAAAATTTACTGGCCGCAATAATGTTGCCAACAAATGGGGATATTATATCAAAAATGTAAATCATTTCCAATTGATTCCTCGCCTTCCCAAATACCCCTGAGACCCATAATCGTAATCAGGTATGAAATTATCAACAGACGCAATTGACCGTCTAGAAATTTTAAATTTATATTCTTAAAAGTTATATTATTAATTTCTTAAAGTATATTTCTTATTATTATATTTGATGAAGTTTCTAATTAATTTTTAATTAAATATTGTTATCGTTTATCGACAAAAGTGTCATACCTCTGAGTGAAATTTTCTTGTACACAAGAGACTGATTTGTTAATATGTAAACCTGGCATTATTATTAATTTATGAGGACAATCAGTTCGATTAATCGATCCCTATAATTCTCTATTGACTGTGGAGTATCCAAAACACACAAATATGTATAGATGTAAATATTCTAACATATGTAGATAATGATGTTATGTTATATATTTTCATTCAAGTCTTCAACAACTGAATCCTCAATTGTCGTGTTATCGTTTATCCATATAAATATTATCGCTATGCTCTGACAGAATGTTCATTTCAAATTCAGTTGGAAATGCCATTTTTTTAAGTAAAAGTAAAAGTTTATATATAAACTGATGTGTTTCGATAGTTTAGTTATCGTTTATCGACATAAATTATTCATTTTTTGATTAGATTAATTAGAAAAATCAATTAATTCAAGTCAGTTGTTTTTCTTATTATCGATTTTATCGAAATAAATGCCACCGCTAAGCAAGCAACTTATCCCCAATCCATAATCCAAAATTCTCCGTCCCGGCGGGAAAAATGCTCAATTGGCAAGCGAAAGTGTCCGAAAATAAACTGAAAGAACGAATCGACAGCAATGGCAATGGCTGGCAATCAGAACAGTGCTGTATATAAGTCTAGCGACAGCTGTATGTAAATATACGAATATAGATGTACATAGTTAATGGCATTTGGCTTCATCTTCTACTTCTTCTTCTACTTCTGCCTCTTCTCTTCTTTTTTTTTTCAAATAGATCGCGTTGTGTGTTTATGAATTTTCGATTAATCAACGCTTGACTTTCATTTGGTTGCGCTTCAGAGTTTGTGATGACAGGATCTGACAGGATGAAAGATTGTAGCGCGGATACGGATGCGAATGCGGATACGGGAGGGGGGGTGGTTGCTGTTGTTGTTGGTATTGGTGCTGCGTTTTAGCGTCTCGACAATTTCATTTATGGTAATTTGCATGTTGAACAAAGGTCGTGAAATAAATAGGGACAACAAATCAGGACAGGCCGTAAGCGTCATGTAAATTGTATCTTTGCCGCCCTCTGGTAATTGAGCAGGTCTGTCAAAGCATTAGCCGGGGGAAGGGGAGTACAACGCCGGGGACACGCCTCAAACATGTCGTCGTCGTTGAGGACGTTGCCGTTTAGTCGGGCCAACAGTTGTTGGTGTCAGTGCCAAGTCCCAAGTCCCAAGTTCCAAGTCCCATGTGAGCAGTGAAGTTTTTTAATCAAGCCGCCTGTCAAGTGTTTGCAAAACAAATACCGCGCTTATCCATCAATCAAAACACGCAATATGGCAGCGTGACTTTCCACAACGGAGCAGAGTCAGAGTGGAGCACCCGTTACACCAGCAGCAAGTGGTTCTTGCCACTTGCTACTTGCCACTTGGCACTTGGCGGCCTGGCCAACTGCTAAACCATATGGAACGAAGCGGAACAATAAAGCGACACTGTCAAACATTTGCATACACGACACCCAACACTGACACAACGCACTTCATGCCCTTCCCACCCCCGCCTCTTCTCCCTTTCACACACACACAATCACAAGTTAGCCCTCACACAGACACGGACAGCTTAATAGACACCAATACTTATACAAATATGAGTTTTTAATTGCAGCTAATCAAGCTGTTCACTTTATTTGACAACAGGTATTTAACATATTGCAGCTGGGACTTTTGACATACATACACTGATAAAAAAAATGTTCTTAAATCAAGATTTTGCTCTCAGAACTAAGATTTTTGGTCTAAAAAATGCGTCCAGAACATAAAATCTAAGAGAACACATCTTGGTTTTGAAAACATTTAAAATAAGAGCAAGTTCTTATTTTAAGAATAAATGTTCTTAGCAATAAAATCAAAAAAAAAAAATTATTTTTGTTAAAATTTTTTTTTTTTTTTGGTATATCTTTTATTAGTGGGGCTCGAAACTAAAGCACCCTAACGTTGTCCATGATTTTGTTGTCATTTCTTGACGTTTTGTTGTTAGTTGGGAAATACCTAGCAAGGTGTCCTCTGTCCTTGATCCTAGGAACTCACAACGTTTTTTATACAATGTCCACAAGATTTCCCGTTGGAATAGGGACAAATTCATATGGATCCCACAGCTTTTCCTTGAGGTCTGGAACTGCTGGGTACCTTTGAAAAGAGGCTCGATTATATTTATTTTTATTTTGTGAAAAATTCATAAAATTCCAATACGTACTCTATTCCCATTCTCACCTCAAAAGTAGCACTAGTGATGAAATTCAGTGCTTAACTTAATTTAGCTAATCACATATGTGAGATAAACGAATCTGTTTCAATTTCAATATTTCAATCACTTGCATTGTCACTTTAGCTCTTGAGCTAATCAAGTTAATCCGAATTCAATGAAAATTTGATCATAATGTGGAGATTTAATTGAGCTTCCCTTTAAAATCCATTCTAATTCCAAGCATCCACATTAACTTTATAAGTCATTTTAACAAATAAATTGAATATTCGATGTATCAGTTGAGTTAATAAATGTATAAGTTAATCTATTGCTTACTCAATCTCTCCAATTTAAAGGAGATTTGCTTTCGCCAAATCGAAATTGTAAATGGGAAAGTTTGGTTCTTTAATGAACTGTATGAAAAGTAGAGCCAAGGTCGCACTGGTGACTCGAAAAAGAACACTCTGTCACATTGTCAAATGCTTCACAAATTAATCCAATGGCATTTGCATGCCTTAGGGAGGCGGGGGGTTAATCCCAAAACCCTTGGGAGGAGTGTGAGGCACGGGTGGAGAGGGTGGTGAGGGGGGGGTGGTTGGAATATTTGGGTCCCAGCTTGTCAAAGTTGTCGAGCGAGTATTGTGTTGAAATTGATTCTTAAACGTTTTGAAGAATGATGCAAAACTTGACTTTAGCTACCCCACAATACACTCAACTCCCCCTGTTTCCCCTGTTGCCCCCTCAATCTGCTAAAGAACAACCCTCAGGATGGACGGCTGACAGGGAAACGGGTGCGGTATGGGCAGGAACAACACATTAAACAGCAGTTCCTGGTGTTAAACATGCACACACAACAACAACACCAACAACAGCAACAACAACAGCAACAACAGACAACAATAGAGTGCAAAAAAAAAAAAAAAAAATTGTAAATGCCATTGTAAAGATGTAACACAAATGTGTTGGCATCGAAACAAAAAAAAAAAAAAAAGAAACCAGAGAAAAAAAGGATACAGAGATATGGTAACAGTTACAGGATACAGAGGATAATACACACACTCGCACAAGCAAAGCGAACAGGGAGTGAGTGAGAGAGAGAGGGAGTGGGACAGAGACAGAGAGTGATGGGGGTTGGTTAATGGGAAGAGATATGAGTACAGATGTCGAGAGTTTTAAATTGCATTAACTCATTTAATGATGTTCAAATTGAGGCTGACAAATAATGGGACCGTAGTATATCATGGCGCCTTCCTCGCCCCTCCCCTTTGCCCATCATTCTCCGCAAATCTCACGCCACTTTGTGACACCAGCAAATAAACCCCACTGTACCAGTCTCCACCTCTCTCCTCTCCATTCCTCTCATATCACTTTAAATTGCTGCTGTCAAAGGCGACACACTGTGTGCGTGTGTGTGTGTGGGGGTGTGTGAAAGGGGGAGGGAAACTCTGGCACGGGCTAAACTATTTGTCATGTCTGTCACACTCTCGTACATCTTTGTCAACACTATTTAGAAGTTTAATAAATTTTCACTTTGTTGAAACGCCACTCAAATATTTAATATCCACGCGCTACAACGTCAATGTCAGCCTCCGTCTCCGTCTCAGTTCCTCAACTAGCTAGCCTCCCCCCACACACCTCACACAACCCCCTGCTTCTACTTCCTGCTCTCCATCAGCTTCTGTCCATGTCCATTGCCTTGGTATTGGCAATTGGGGATTCCACAAAGAATTCCGGGAAACATTGCTTACACTAAAACAACATTGAATTCGGGAAAGCAAATGTTTGGAAATTAACTAAATATACTATATTGCGTACATATACTAAAAATACTAAATTGCGTACATAATTATTTTATTCAGGGAATCAAACCGAAAAAAATATCGATTCGGGTACGATTCGAATTTATTTTAAAGCTTTTAGGATCAAGTTTAAACTGTTTTTTTTTTTACTAGTTTTTACAGAAGGAGTTGACTTAAAGTGAAAAATTAAGATGATTAATTTGCAAATTTTGAAATTTTATTGAAAATCGAAATATAGATATAGGCCGACCATTTTTTTTAACGAAATTAATTGTATTTAAATGTAGAATGTATTTAGAGGACTCTTAGCATTGAAAATCGAAATCTAGATATAAGGAAAACATTTTTTTAAAGAATTTAATAAAATTTAAATGCAATATGAATTATGTGGCAAAATCTATCTATTTTTTTTGAAAATTATGAAAGTTTGAAGGTAATCAGACATTTGAGCTAGCTTAGCTATATAAATATCTAAATAAAATTTAACTACATCACAAATTCAATTAAAGAAATATCAAAAATGTAAATGTACAAAATATGTAATTGTAATTGGCGAGCACGCGCTAAATGATATTGACGCTATATATAATATGTATGTAGGTCCCATTACAATTGGCTAGATCTAAAAATATAATGCCGTTTGTTATAGTAAGTGTGACGAGAGTATTATGCGATATCGAGAAGTTCGTGACTAAAAACTGAGCAAAGAACAACAATGTTCGACATTGGTAAATCTGATGCCCATGTGTTGGAAGAGTCACGCTCCCAAGTGCTTAAATCGCTAAAATAAATGGTCAGTGAATATAGATTCGAAATCGGATTGGAAATATGACTGGGGAATGGGAAGACGACCCACTCTATCGCCATACAACTGGGTCCAGTTTTATGTGGCATGCCACCAAAATGTTCAATTGGAATACAGAAACAGAGAGGGAGAGAGAGAGAGGGAGACCACCGTGCAAAAGGAAATGCAATGTGGAAGGGGTAGAAAGAGAGAAGGAGATCGTATTGAAGTTGGAGATGGAGATTTCCCGACTCTGAAACTTCTCGTATTCTCTGGGTGCATTCTATTCCAACTAAAGATTCGAAATTATAAAACTGTAAAACGCACGCATTTCTGATTGACCATATACAATTGTGTATGGGTGTATGTGCGTATGTGTGTGTATTTATTTATTTAAACTGTGATGCAAACGAAACTCCACAATTGGTGGTCCCCATGAATACTTTTCGAGTATGCGAGTATTCATAGTCAAAACTGCAGCACATGCACCAGCCGAGATGGAGGAAGAATAACGAAAGAGGGAGAAAAATGGGGGATGGGGAGAGTGGGAGAGTGGGAGACTGTGTTATGAAAACGACGCGTCTAAAATCGGAGAATGCGACTAATGGAAAAATTCATATTAAATCGATTATATTGACAAGGGGGGGCGGCACATGTATGTAGACCACAAAACAGCACACGCTCCCTACCCCCCACCAACCCTCCTACCAGGGATGCTGCTGTCGCCAGGCGTTGTCAAGGGGAAGCCAATACAGTGGGACGTGTGCGCTAAAAGGCGAGAGAAAAAAAAAAATAATGAAAAAAAAAAGCCATTCCAAAAGTCGTGAGTCAAATCATAAATATATGTAAGTTATTAACAAGAACAAATCCGTTGTCAAATGGTAATGATTTACAACAGCAACAACAACACTAAAAGTAACCATGTTGTTGTTGTTATTTCAGTTGTTGTTGTTGTTGATGTGGCGACACTCTCACTTTGCGACTTTCACATTCGAGGTAAAAGCCGTCTGTCACACGAAATTGCTGAAAAGCCATTTGACAACTAATTTTTCGAGGTGCCGACGACAACGATGACAACAACAACAGCAACAACAGTGACACCTTGCACTGCACCCCCATCGCATAGCATATTTACCCACCCTCCCCCTCCCCCTCCCCCATTCGTGTTGCCAACAGACATCGCCTCGCACTCGCAATAGCCGAAACGCACCGCAATCTAATTGCTGTTGGCAGCATCCGCGGTTCTTTAATTGAAGACATCAACACTAGCTAAAAATACGATATATGTGCGTATGTATGCACGAGTGTGAGTGTATGTGTGTGTGCGTGTGTGTGGGGGTAATCGATGAAGGGCGAAATGAGCAATGGGAGCAAATAACAAGGAGGTTTCAGCAGGCATTGAGAAGGTGGCAAGCGCACAACTTGTAACTGCATTTCAATTAGAGATGGAACTAATTTCAAAATAAAAAAAAAACATTGGAGGGTGTATCGATTTTTTGGAAAAAAAAAAAAATTATCCAATAATTTAATCTCTTATTTTTTAGAACATTAAAAAGTTAGTATAAAAACAATATATAGCTTTTTAAGTATCCAGTCTGTAAAACTTGCAATAGTTGAACAAATACGCTAGTGACTAATGTAGTTACAACTCAAAAATTTGGTTTCTTCTGAAATTTGCAGTCCCTCAGATACATTTATTTGAATACCGTCTCAGTAATTTGTTCAATTATCTTGTTTCTGAGCTTAAAATTCTAAAAGTAGCTTTCCTCTTCCTTTCCCTCTACCTACTCAACTCTTCACTTGCTTTTTCATCAATTAAATGTGTTAACTATAATGGAAACATTCTTCATATTGGTTAAGTGTAGCGTGACGATTTTTAAACATAAAAGGCAACTAGTGAGACTTAAGATAGCCGTAACACCTAAAAAAACAATCACGCTAGTGACTAAAGTAGTTTTTCTAATAATTTTTTATCTTTAAGCAGCATATATTCAGGAGTTTTTGAAATGGAAACCATCTAAAGGTAACTAATCTCATATAGAATAAAATCAACTGAACGGTGCCTTTTCACAACTCACGCGACCATCTCTAGTTGCCGTATAAGTCTCTAAAATGTGCTTGCACCGCGTAGAGGCATAAGGAAATGTGTGGCAGTGGCATGCTGTGTTGTGTTCTGCTGTGGTGTAATGCCATAAACTGTTATTTGATGTGGGTTCGTGTGTGAGCATTCGATTGCTTCTTCGGGTGGTGATCGAAGTTCCTGAAAATCCCACAAACCAGATGCTTGACGTTTTTGGCAGCACAATATGGTTAACTCGATTCTGTGCTGAATCGGAAGAGGCAACTGCAATTGCTGTTATCCCCTACACCGAGTGCAGGTGATACAGCAGTCGACTCGAACTACACTTGTTCGATAGAGTACGAAACGGAACTGACTTCAACGATGACGATGACGACGACGACGACGAAGACATCGACATCGACGACAGCGACAGAGACAGATACATGACGCATGGAGACCGAAGATTGTAGACTGTAGACTCTGTAGACTCTGTAGACTGCGACTGATATTTGTTTTCTTTGTTTGCGATGTGTTTACATCGCGGGCGACAATAGTTTACATTTGCTGCCATCTAAAAATTAAAAGGTGACAAATCATAACAACAGCCGATGGATGTGAACACTGGGGAGCGAGAGGAAGGAAGGAACAATCCCCAAATGACTGCGAGAGAGAGAGAGAGAGAGAGAGTGAAAGACAAGGGCATTACCCTCGAATCGATCACTTGACGCTAGAAACAACAGCTATGTAAAGAGAGGGAGAGGATGAGATAGAGAGAGAGAGACAGATTTAGCCGGAAGCTAGATGTGAGTGATATAATTCAATGAATATTTAAAAATACAAACCGATTATGATTATGATTAGTCATTCGTTTAGCCATTAGTATCTGACAAACGCTGACATTTCAATCGATCGACTTGATAGAAAGATGTTTCGAAATTCTAAACTCTATTTGAAAGATAGTTCTCACAAACGATTTTATTAATGGTTCAGCCAGCAGTAAATTTGAAATTCCCCCAGGCAACTAAAAGAGTGAAATAACCAATTTATTTGACCCATAATTTAATTTAATTCTATAAAAAAATTATTATATTTTTTAAATAATTTAACTATGCAGTTAGGCTATAAAACACTTTTTCCTATCACACTATTTTTAATATTCCTTGCTTTATCATCAAGCATTCTTATCAGAGTCGCATCAGCCTAAAAAAAATTATAATAATAAAAATAAAGTTATTATTATAGTTTTTTTTTCTAATAGTATTTAATACATTTTAAAAATCTCTTATTGTGTCAAGTTTTTGCAGTAGTATCTACTTTAGATAAAATTAAATCAAGTTTTTTTGAGTTTTCTTACTATATAAATAAAAAAAGTGATATTATAAAACTGATAATATAATTTAAATAGAATACATTTCCCTACGAACAATCGGATTTAATCTACTTGTATATATCGAGTATATAAATATAAATACTTTAATTTAAAGTATCCATTGAGTATCTTAAATCTGTTGGATTACTTAAGTGGTTAATGTAATGGATGGATATTGTGTCTCTGTAGACTAGTGTCACAATCAGTGGATGGCACTGTTGTTGTCATTGTTGTTTGTTGTGGTTGTGTTTGTGGTTGTTGTTGCTGTTGCTGTGGTCATGGTTGGGATATCATAATGTGGGCTTATGGCTTGTCCTTTTGGGCTGAGGCATGTTGTGAAGCACCCCGATGGAGCTCCCCGATAATCGGCTGCATAATAAATGGCATCACTGTCCCATGCGAAAGATCATTATCACCATAAAACTACCACTAAACGTCACTTCTTTTAAGATCAAAGTGTTGTTAGCGCGATTTAAGTATGCGCGCACGCATCTTCAATTAAAGGCATATGCTGAATACGATCCACAGTGAGTTTCAAGAGAGTAGAGATCTCTGTATGTGCAGCAAGCTGAAGTTGCAAGTTGCAACAATTTCCAGTTTGACATCGATGATGAAGTCAGCAGCAGCAGAAGCAGCAGCAGCAGCAGCAGCAGGAAACAGAAGACAGGAGACAGGAGACAGAAGGAGAGCAGTAGGAATACACAGTGGTAAGGAAGACCACCAAACTCGATTGGAAGCCTTAAGATTTCTTTTCAACAGACGACAAATTAATTTGGCAACGAGTCAGACTCATTGGGCAAACAATGGACTGCAGGCCAATTGAAGTTTTAAAGTTCTTTTTGAAAAATCCAGAGTCGCGAGTTGCGAGTCGAGATTCGAGAGTGTATTGTGTATTTGGTATTTTGTATTGTGTGCGAGAGTATGTGTTATCTTAATATTGTCATTGTCACAAATTTGCAAAAAGTTACGCTAATGGATTACACGATTTTCGCATTATCGCTTTGTTACCGCGCCGATCGCAATCGCATGCGATCAGCCTACAACCCAAGTCAAACTATCTACCTCTCGCTCTTTATCTCTCTCCCTGTCTCTGTCTCTCGTTCTCGCTCTCTCGATGTTAGTTGCAGGCGGTAGCTGCATGGCATTGTATGTAAAACTACTGGCAAAAGCATTGCGACCGCCAACATATCGCGTCGGCTCCTCGATACGTGCCGAAAGCGAGATTACGGGGCCAACTTTACAAGCAGGAAACGCTGCTCGTTCCTCCAACTGGACCCTCTCCAACTTTAACTTCAACTTCAACTTCAACTCCAACTCGAACTCCATCTGCATCTGCATCTGCATCTGGGAACTGCAAACTGCATCTGCAAACCTCGTGTACTCGTTTCAGCTTTCAAAGTGCCCATGAGCATTATGCCAGACACTTTGTCTTTGACAGCAGCAACCACAGACTCAGACTCACACTCACCCTCAGACTCACACTCACACTCACTTCCAAGTCCAAGTCCAAGCTCTTGGTCTCTTGCCTCTTCCATCTTTTGCGTCCTCTTCATGGTCTTGGCCAATGCCTTTCGGGCCAACAACTTGCGACGTTTATCCAGAGCGAAGATGCTCTTATCAGCAGCAAACGAACATAGCACGTTCCATTGTCGCTTTGCCTCGATCTAATCGGAGTTTGAGACTTAGTCTCAGTCTCAGTCCCTGTCTCTGTCTATACCTCTCAGATCCTTTCTCCTATTTGGCCCTGTCCCAAGTGTCATACAAGCTGCGACTTTACTCAGCTTAATGGCAATTCACAATTCGAATCTATCTAAACAATTGGCTAAAAGGCCAGCTAAAGTACATACGATACCCAGTGAAAGCGCTAGGATCAGTGGGGTGTATACATTTTGATGTTTAACATTGACAATATAACCGGTAACTAAAAGTCCAAAATAAATCTTGATTGCGAAACAAAATTTCAGACTAACAAATTAAACTTTAAGGCGAATTCAAATGTACTGTGAATAAATTTAAACATTTTCGGATTAAATTTAAACATTTTCGGACTAATTTTCGGAGTAACATGAAATAGTAATTTTTTCGGACTTTCTTTCGGAGTAGCATTAAATGGTAAAAATTTCGAAATAGGAGTAATACTAAATGGTAAACTTTTTCGGAGTAACATTTAATGTAATGCATACAGTTTACAGGGTATGCCTAAGTTGAGCAAGCCTAACACACTATGTGTTGAACATATGGAGCCTGCATATTTTGGGCATTTCCATCGTATTTCGAGTGTTGTCAAATATTGCCGTTTTATGCTAATGAAGAGGGATGAGAAATCACGAAAGGGTTAATGTACCGACTCAGCATCTGGAGTGGGACATGGAGGGGGGATTGCGAGGGAGGGGGAGCGTCTAACAGTGCTGCTAATCGGTTAAAAGCCAATTGAAAGGCACTGACATGAATCAATTGGTGGGTTGGGGGCACAAACTGTTTAGGATGATTAAATTTGCAATAGAAATGATTTTGCATAGGCCTTTTTCGTCTTTGTCGTCTGGCCCTAAATCCCATCCTCCCTCCCCCTCGATGCCCCTTCCCCTGTGCCACACTTGCAACCATTGATGTATAAATCGTAGTCAAGTCCGAATGTGCCCTCTGACTTTAATGTTGCCACAAAACAGGAAAGAAAAAAAGGAAAAATGAAAAAAAACACACTCGCATAAAAAGCAAATATTGAATGGGATTGAGAAGGGGAGTGCACGGGCAGGGGTAGGGGTAAAGACACCAGTAATCAAGTGTATGCATACAAGGGATGCACAAGGGATGCCACACCCCCAACCCAAACACTATACGGTCGTACGTATACGGTATACGGTATATACACTGAAAAAAAAGACCAGAACATACATCTTACATATTCGGTTCTTAAAATAAGATTATTTTGTGAACAAATTACTAAGGAAGGTATAAATATGTACAGTTTCATATGAAATAAATAATTTAAATAAGAAAAAAATTTAAAAAAAATAATTTTTATTATATTTTGTTTTTTGAGTTCTTAGTTCACTTAAATTAAAAATTTTGTGTTCTTGACGCACTTTTTAGACTTAAGAATTTAGTTCTTAGTTAGAATCTTGATTTAAGAATACTATTTTGATCAGTGTACAAATGGACGTAGGTTGGAACCGTGGTTGTACATTTGTTTCTTTTTTGTGGTCAAATACTTTTGCATGTAAATGTTAATTCATTGATTTTTATAATGCGAGCACGTCAAAAAGGGATAATACAGGCACCCCAACTTCCTTGCTCGCCAGGTCGGATGCTCCTTGTCGCATTCGTCGCAGGATTTAGTGGGAAGGTGGAGAAGGGGAAGGACAGCAAGCAATGTGTAAACATTCGAAACAAGCAAATCCAAACCAAACCAAACCAAAGCAAACAAACAGGCAGCAGAAGCATCAAAATGAAAAGCCAAGGACAGTTAAGGAGAGTGCAAAAGGAAAGTGTAGGGAAAGGGGGAAGTCGGTGGAAGAGTGGTGGTGGAGGTGAAAGTGGACTGCTGAGGAGTACGAGTATTTGGCTTTGATGTTGCTTACATTTCATCACTGAAGTCGTTGTCAATAAAAGCAAGTTAATGGGTAAACACCCGGACATAGCCAAACTCAACCTCAATCCCAACCTCCAACTCACCTCCCGATGCAACCCCCTCTTCGACCCTTACAGGGTCATGCCTGCGCATCCAGCGAATGCCACAAAACTAAAAACATAACTTCTGGCTAGAAATAACATTGTTTGCGCGGTCGGTCGCCCATTCAAATATTTGTGGACAGAGCATTTACTTTTGCAGCTGTAGAAGCTGAATCGGAAAATCTGGAAAATGCCACTCCCCCCCCCCCCAACACCCTCTTTTCGACTACTCCTTCTTTCGCATTGCTCTATTGATAGAAATAATTAACAATTGCTACATTTGAATTAAACGACATAAAAGAGATAAATCAAATATTTATAAAGCATTTCTAATAGAATCTCAGTTGATTTTATGTAATTTTTGAATTTATTTACAATAGAAAACTTAGGATAGTAAAGACAGAAATTAGCTGATAATTTGATATTAGTTGATAAATTCAAATTTGTTGATACATTGAAATAAGTTGATAAATTGAAATTAGTTGATAAATAAATAGTTAAAACTTTATATTTTTTGCTTGAAAGATAGGCAGACAAATATAATATTAGACAGTTAGATTACACTTACATCAATTACATGAAGGAAATTATTGCGTTATTAATTTGCTATTAAATTGATGAAGAGATAAATACTTTAAATTGTACATATTTAGTTTGAAAGATAGGTGATTAATAAATCAATGAGATGAAAGAAATTATTGCGTTATTATTATGTGAAAGTCTAAGAACTATGCTATATTTATGGGTCTTAAGTTAGGTTCTATTGATTTTCTTCATAATTATAAGATGATAGTTTCTCGATAATTTGTCAACTATAATACATTAATTAAAATTTATTTATATTAATATTAAAAATTTTACATTTTAATGATGCTTCCCTTGATGGTCATGGAATAGCTTTACAATATCTTAAAGATGTTCATGATAATGGTCCAATAGTTTTGACATTGTTTCTTAATTTTTTTATCCAGATTCGCACTGATTCTACTACGTTTCATTGATATTTTAGATAAAAAAAATAATTTTATTGTCACGGGGACTCGAAGACACTTCTTGAATGCACTATTTACGATTAAGAGTACTATGTTTAAATAAATATAATATTGTGATGCTCGATAATATAATAATAATATATTATTACTTTGAATATTATTCAGTTCTTTCCGGATTTATAGTATATTTGAGCAAGTACATACATTTATAAGTTGCACAAAATAAATAATTAATTGGACAGAGTTTAACGTTACTTTTGGCTATAAGGTTTTGACCTTTTTTTGCCTACTTGCGGTTTATTTACGGCTGTTAAAATTAGCATAAATCTCGCAGGACTTTAATGAATGATATGTGAGCTTAGACTATACAAGTAGAATGCTCCTTTTGCCGCCCACATTCTCCTGGTCGGATCCACGTCAAACTTTGCAACTGGCATCAATCACTTAAGGTTAAATTAAGGCATCTACCGTATGGAAGTGAAGAGATACTTGGAAGAAAGAAAGACTGAAGAGTGGGTGGGAGTGAAGCAGGAAAGCGAGAACAATCGCAATTATTTAGCTGACGGTTGGCGACTCGACGTGTCGTTGACATATGCCAAAGGACCTCTAAGGACCCCCAAGGACCCCATAAATGAGACCTCGGGCAGGCCAATCAGCTGAGACAAAGTCGAAGTTCAAGCAGTTAGTTGAAGCTTGAATCATTGTGAATGAGTGTACTCGCACTCATACTTGTATTCGCTGGTATTCGCTGTTGTTTTGTGTTGTTTGTGGTCGGATTGTGGCAGGTCCTGAGGCATTTTCATCATCATGCGCCGTTTACCGCTCGAATTTCCCATTCAGCTTGCGGCCGACCTTATCGACCTGCACAGTCAGTCAACCACACACACACCAACACACACACACACCTACACACACACACACACTCCTATACACACATGCACCTGGGTAAGCTTAATGAAGCTTGTGTAATTGATTTTATGTTTGTTAAAAACGGCAGAAAAAGAAGCACACTCGACTGACCATTCGACGATTCGTCGTCGTCGTTTTCGATTTGCCTTCAATATTCATGGCATTCAATTTCAATTGAATTGCAAAAAAAAAGAGCCTGGCAAAAAGCGGAAAGTAAAAAAAAAAAACTAATTTTGTTGGCCTGCAGCGAGTAAAGTGCATAAAGTGGCCGCTAACAGGAAAAAACAGAACTTGAGCTTCGAAAAAAAAAACAAATACACAAAAAAAAAAAACCGGCAGCCAAAGCGACTCTCCAAACTGCCTCCCCAATCAGACGTGGCAAGTGGCAAGTGGCAAGTGGCAGTGGCAGAGGCCAACGAGAGGCACCACTTTGATGGGTTCATTTGCAGTGTGTTTTTGTTGGATGTGGTAGGGGTAGCCAGTTGGGTAGGGTGTCTATTACCAGCTGACTGCAGCCCTTACATTTTAACTCTACAGCCTTTCGTTCTGGCAAACCCAATTAGCACTTATCTACGATATATTGTGGGACACGAATTTTTAGTAGTAGTTGTCTTCTTGTTTATGTTGATACAACACACACACACACACACGCACACGCACACACACACGCACACACACAAGAAAAATCCTTAAAGTGCCGCGCCGCACGTCAACTTTTTTGGAAAATCCAGACAGAGAAAAGAAAGAAAGAAACGACACCGCCAAGAAGATCACAGATCACAGATCACAATTCACATTATCATTATCAAAGTGTTTACTTTGGGCATACATCTATATATGTGTATATGTACATATAGAGAGAGACCCTTTATACCCGAATCTCTAACACATTTGTTGCTGCTCCGAATGTGTTAATTGCACTTGGCCAATGTTTTCCTTGAAAATTGATCCTTTTCCCTGGCCCCGAAAGACAGCGACAAACACAACGACAACAACAACAACAACAACAACGACAACGACTACTGCACCGCGAGTCGCGATAACGATATATGGTATGGATATGGCCTATGGATAATGTCAGATTAAACAACATTGCCGACAACACGCACGACCTTGGGACTCTACACACAACACACAGCAAACATCACACAGCACACAAACAGGAGGCACAGATCACACACAAATTGGAAGTTGGGAAAACGGAAAATCTTAAATGGTAAATGGTAAATGGAAAATGGAAAATGGAAAACAGAATACTGAAATGGCTCGATTTTCGTTGTGTCGCATGTTTTGTTAACTCAAATTCGGTAGCATGTTTTCACAACATGTCGCCCAATTTACCCTTTCACGGTTTCCTCTTTTGCTCCTTCTTCTTTTTGTCGCCCTCTCTCTCTTTCTCTCTCTGCCACACTTGCAGTTGTAAACATCGATAGTTTTGTAGTTTTTATCTATGATTAGCATCGTTTGATGGACGTCTGTCACATACCAAATCAGCCCATTGACGTTAGAATAATAGAGCCTCAGATGAATATGACCATATTTGGAGATTATTTAACATGTGGGTGGCTTAGACGCCGACATCTATATATATAAAATTATTTGTCCTGACTGACCGACTGATTGATCGCTGCACAGCCCAAACCATATGATATAGGAGGCTGAAATTTGCACACAATACAGCTGAGACAAAGTTATCGTGCAATAAGAAAGCGTTTTCTGAAATTTGAATTGCAAGGCGGTCAAATTTGGGGTCAAAGTTCACACTTTGAAAAATTTGCTGAGTATGAAAAATTTTGTTAGTTTTTGAGGTATCTTAACCATATCTTACCCATATTTTTACTTTAAAATCAAGTCTGGTCAGAAAACATAATTTTCCAATAATCGATTTTTATTATTATTGTTATTTTTCTTATTACTATATAATTAATTTAATATACAGATTATGATTAGTTTTTGATCAAATTTATAGCATTAATCGGGAATTAATATTTGGTTTTTCATAAGGGTTCGTATTCTTCATGGTTTTTTTTTAACCGGTTTGTAATCCATTTCACTGCCACGCTGTGTCACACTTTGAGCTCCGTTCTGTTGTTATTTGATTGTGTTTGCATTGACCTGCGTTTTAGCCACTTATTTACGGTAGCTGAGTCGGCACCCCCGACCGGGAATCGGACAAGATCAGTCGGTAGAATGACAACATCAGCATCAGTATCTACCAACAATTTGGATATTGTTTTGTGTTTCGTTTTATGGAACTGCTAATTATGGAAAAGAAACGAGACTGAACAACAGTCGGCTATTCCTTGAACCGGTTTCTAGGAATCATCAAGGAATTAGTGCTATTCGGCGGCTTACATAAGATATAACTAATTGAGAACTTGCAGCAGAAGTTTTTAAAGTTACGCAGCCTGAAAGAAGTTCCTGAATATACTTGACAACATTTTAAATATCTTTAAGATACAGTTGACTAAAAAAAGGCTATGATAGTTGTTAAACAAATCTACTCCGTTGTGTTTACGCATTATTTTAATTATTATTAAAATAATACCAATTCATACTAGCTTATGAAAATGAAATGATTTGAGGGTAATAACATTTAAAATAAATTTATCTCTTTGGTTTGCAATCAAATTAAATATTAATCTTAAATATATAAAAACTTAGCGAACATTATATTGTTGATACTTATATTTTTCTAGAACTTAGATTTTTTCAAAATGGAATGCAGTTAGAATAAACAGAGTTTTGATCATTTGTATCGTTAAAACTATTGAGAGAATTAATTTTTATATTAATTATTAATTTAGACATTTTTATTATTATTAAAGAATGATTAAGTAAGCTCTTTGAAAGATATTTAGGTGAAAACTGTATACAAATAAATAATACACCTCTTAAAAATAACTCTCAGTTAAAATGTACAGTGGAAAAACAAACATTAAATTTATATTAATATGATTAAACTTTTCAAATTAATTCGTTTAATAAAATGAATGATTTTTCTGTGAACTTTAAACTGCTTGTTCCCTGAACTCTTCCCCCAACTTAATGGTCAAGGGGGTAGGGGGAATGCAGAGCAGTGGTAAGGCCAACCTAATAACACTTTGAATGATGAGCTGAGAGCAGATCCAACAATAAGTAAGCCATGCATGCCATGGACTTGACTGGGAATTGAAATTGGAACTGGAACTGGAGCTGGAGCTGGAGCTGAATGAGGGAATGGGTTAAAGGATTGAGTTTGGGATTGGGTTTGGGTGTGGGTTTGGGTTTGGGTTTGGTGTGGGGTTTGAGTATATGAGTAATGAGTAATGAGTATGAGAAATGAGTATGTTACGGCTACTGTTATTGTTGTTGTTACCCTTACGCACAGGCAACGTGGGGCAAGTGGCGACTGAGGGAGGGGACAGTGGACAGGGGTTGACTGCGGTGTGCCGAGCTGCCTGCAATTTGCGCAATGTAATTTAATTAATGACAACAACAACAACAACAACAACAACAACAATGAGGATGAGGATGAGGATGAAAAAAATATGCAAATCGTTTGTATTTTGTGTCGTACGCCTGGACAAGGATGAAATTGCAGCTGCAGCTGGAGCAGGAGTCGAAGTTGGAGTTGGAGTTGAGGTTGGAGCTGAGGTTGGCGTTGGAGTTGGAGTTGGAGTTGGCGCTGTGGTTTGGGTGTCGCACCACCAACACCTATAGAGAGACAGTAGCTTGAGGTTTGCTTCTGCTTCTTCTACAGCTTCTTCCCTCGTCCCTTGCCCCTTGCCCCTCTCTCACTCTCTCTCTCTGTCTCTCTCTTGCCACATGTGGTGTCCGGTTGACTGGCTGTCCGATTGGTTCGGGCTGTGGCAGCTCATTGGTTGTGCGTTTGTGCTGTGTTGTTGTGCCACAGTTGTTGTTGTTGTCGTTGTTGTCGTTGTTGTTGATTATGTTGATTATGTTGTTGACAACAGGCGTTACGCATTTTACGTATATTACGTAAATATTTATATAGCAATATAGCAGGTAAATTTATGCTGTCCGTGCGAAACGCTGCGAGTGTGCTAGTGTGTGTGTGTGTGTGTGTGTGTGATTACACACACATTTATGCATATGCACACACGCCCACGGCCATTTCGCAGCCAGAATGAGCCGCTGCAGAGTCAACGCAGCAACTGGAATGAGGGGCAGGCAACCGTGTTGCATGGGGCAGTGGCAGTGGCAGTGGCAGTGGCAGTTGCAGGTTCAGGTGCAGGTGCCGGTGCAGGAATCGTACCGTGCTTAAATGGTTGTTCGCAAAATATTTATTTTGGCTGGCAAGCAAATAGCCATTTAAGTAATTACTGCACTTAATTTTTAATATTGATTTTACAAATTTATTAAAACTTAATCAATTGTTTAATCACACAACAATTATGCCATCACCTGTAGGTGGCAAGCAACAGGTGTCACAATTTACAATACCCCAAAGGACTTTGACAATAGCTCTATTATAATTTAATACCTATTCAATTAAAGCTATAAAAGCAGAAATGTTCTGTGTAAACACTTTTATCAAAAAGAACTGAACATTGCATGTATTAAAAGAGAATAATTGATCATGATATCATATATAGAGTAAACCTACTCTTATAATTACTTACTTGTACTTGTGAAATTGTGTTCAAATAATTTAAAAAGTATTGCTATGATTATGTTTGTCGGTAAAACTTTATTTTGCATAAATAGAATAGCCAAAATCGTATTAAAACTACATGCAGTTTTGAGGAAGGCAGTGTATTTAAGCTATATTATATCAAAAACCTGCAACCTGATTTGGTAATTTATATGAACTATACTACTAATTTAAATACGATATAGTCAAAATTAAGGGATAATTTTAGAGAAAAACATAAAAAAAATGCATGAAGTCTCTTATGATCTTTTATTAAAATATTCTATTGAAAATAAATATTATTATTTTGATAGCAATATAGCTCAACGTGATATTTAAAATAAATCCCAAGTTGTGCTTAATAGAAAATTATCTTCATTTGTTTATATTAAAAGCAACTCAGCTTCAGCTAAAAATATTCAAATTTTTTTAATGATTGACCTTGATGAAATCAAAAATCATATCAAATAAATATGTTCCCCTGTTTTCTCAAGTCAAGAAAATTACTTGAGAACAGCTGTACTATATGGCAATAGTTATTCTTATATAATAACCTATATAAAATTGAATCTACTATTTAAGATGAACCTATTATAATCAAAGTTCTGAACAAAATAGAACTTTATGCAGTGCGTATATTAATCGTTTAGTGAATGACCTTGATATGGTAATATCTATGGAGTTAACCTATTAAAATTCGTTAAAATTAAAAGTTCAATTGCTTATGCAGATATGTTAAATGAGGCAAAGCTCGATGTTGATGTCGATGTTGATGTCGATGTCGATGTCTTTGGCTTAATACTTGTAGTTAAGCGTCTTTTCCACTTGTCCAAAAGTTGTTCGTTTACTTCTAGCTACTCAAACACACACACAAGACACACACACACACACACACACACACACAGACACATTGAATTACACTCACCTGTGGCTGCTTCATGTTCCCATGAAATGTAAATTAAAATGTCGAATTAATTGCCCAAGTACTGTGACTGCTAACGGGTTGAAGAAGCTGGCGTTTGGAAGGGGGGAGGGTAGGGGTAACTGGTGACTGCGACAGCGACGGCGACTGAGACTGAGACTGCGACAGAGAACCGAGGCCGCTTCTTGGTATTCTCCCAGCCTCCGACACGAGCAACTAACGAGATTCAATCAGCGAGCACTTTACCAGCAATTTCTATGTCATTAAAATTAAGTATATTTACTTACTTGGAATCGAAGTTGTCTCATGTCTTTCTACTGTTTGTTCTTCATCTTCATCTACATCTACTTCTTTTTTAGTTTTTACTTGTTTCTCTAAATTTTTGTCTTTCATTTGATATCAACAATTACCCAAATCTGAGTGCATTTTATGATGATTACAACCCCAAATTCCAAGCAGAAACAGAAGCTTATCAGTTATCACACTGACCTCAAAAATGTGATTCCCCTCCATTCCCTTTCTTCCCTTTCCTTCGCTTCATTTGCCCAGCATTTATTGTGAACTGCATTTAAATCAGTCTAATTTTAATGACAATGATTTCATCGATGATTCCGCATCATTTACAGTGTTGACAAATGCTATAATTATAAATTAATCATTTTAAAGGGACATTTTTTGTTTCCATAGACAGTTGGGTCTGAAAATTTGATTAGTGTCTTTTAAAACCTATTTTAACTAATTACCAAGTTGAAGCTAAAAAGTACTTATCGAAAATATTTAAAAAAAAAATTGTATACAGAAGTTCTTTAAATGAGAAACAAAGAGAGACAAAGTCAGTGAAGATTGTTTCGACAGTATCTGAAGGTAATATTACTAATATGATAATGGTTGAGATTTATAAGAAAGATTTTATAAAATGGTTGCATTTTGTACTCTGTGAAAAGTATTTGAAATCTTTTTTCAACTTATACAACTTTTGCTATACCAATTTTAAAAATCTACCCTTCCAAGATGGAACACGAAAAAATACCCTTTTCTCTCTTTCTCTATTTATGCAAAACGATTGTAATTTTATTTTTTTGGTCTGACGAAATATCTTTAGATATATTTGACCATTGCATATTTAATGTTAAATTCGTAAAGGAATAATGAAATAATGACAATAGATTTTTCCCCTTCCATAACCGCTTGTCATCCTTCACTTTTACTAACTGAATAATAAGTTTTTTGTGCCAGTGTCATTTGGCTGTCATATGCCACACACAATACGAATACAGTGGCTCTCAGCTAATTTGATCCACTACACTTTTTTTTTGTTTTTATTGCATAAATCAAATATAATTATAGTAAAAAAAAATAAAATGGAAAGCTACAAATTTATAAAACTTAAATTTTATTTGTATTTTCTTCCGATTAAAAGATACTTTTTTTAAAATTTGTTAGAGTTGTGGGCCAAATAAGCTGAGAGCCACTGTACATGTTGATGTGTGGCATTGGACATTGTTTTGGGTGGCAACCAAATGTATCTGTATCTGTATTTGTATCTGTATCTATTTCTCTAGCTGTAGCTGTATCTAAACATGTGTATATTTATAGCCGTATCCGTATCTGTTGGCGCAATAAATTCGCTCTCTGCGTGTGTGTGGTTGTGTGTGTGTGTGGCACAACAAATTGCAAAACAGTTTTGATCCTATTTCAAACGTCAAGTTAACTCGACACAGCGCAACATTGCGACGTGCCACAACTCCATCTTTTCCAATTGCCATCTCTTTCAGTTTCAGCTCCATCTCCATCTCCATCTACGTCTCCAGCTCCAGCTCCAGTTCCAGTTCCATCTGCGTCCACGTCCAAAGTCTCCGACTACTTGACTGTCACATCTCAATAACCCTCGAGTGGTTTTCAATTGTCTCCAAAAATAAACGCATTTGCATCCTCCCCGGAGCTACAAAACACACACACACACACATACACACATGCCAGAAAATAAAAAAAAAAGAAGAAGAATATATATGTATATTAAAAATTTCAATCCCAATCGCTATGCCATTTGAAATGTTAATTTTTAACGCATTGTAAATTTTTCTAATATTTCATAAAATGCGAAACCTTTTCGCCAGCTTCCCACTTGAATACCAAAGTCACCCACTTGCCACATGCCTTCTTACCCCACTCACCCCCTCTCCCTCTCTCTCTCTCTCTCTCTCTCTCTCTCTCTCTTCATGTCTCCTTTATGCCCCACAGTCTCGTGACATCATCCAATTCAGAAAACTTAAAAGTAAATAGATCCCCAGAGATGAGAGCAGCCATTTCATGGCAATGTCGTTGTTGTGGTTGTCTCTGTCTGTCTGTTCCTGTGTATATATATGTGTGTGTATATGTGTGTGTGTGCTGTGTCTCAAGTGACATCGCTGCCAAGGATCATCTCATAATGTGGCAAGCATTTAGCTGTCTCGTCTGACGGATTGCCGCTGTCTTACTCGCTCCATCCCATATCCTTTACTTTGTCTCCCTTTCCTTCTCCCCTTCCATCTCCATCTCTTTCTTTCACTCCCTCCCCATAAGCCCCCCCACCCCCTCTCTACAGTCAGGCACTTGACATTTTCACAGTCTTCACGCATTCATGTCAATTTTGCGGTTTCGCTTTCACGCAACTTCATTTCGGGATTTTTGAGCTCGCTTATTCAAAATATGCTCATATTCTAAATACCGAATATTCGGCAAATGTTCTTTCTATTCATAAGCATTTTGAGTGCCTGTCTTGCTGTCCGTCTGTCTGTCTAATGAGTATCTATGTCTCTGTGTGGTTGTAATCTGTCCATAAGTGGCCACAGCTGCCTATCCAAGTTGATGATGATGATGATAATGATGATGTTACACTTAAACAGTTACAAAAAGATTCATTAAAACAACTACAATATCACATATATAGTATGAATACAAATTTGAATACTACTACTCATATAAAAAGATTCAGAAAGTCAAATAAACAGAGAATTGGCAAAGGAAAAACGATCCTTGAAATAATAAAATAAGTCAATTGGAATCTAGTATTCAGCAGCTTTTAAGTTGAGATAAAATGTTCGAAATCTTTCTAAAAATCTTTTATTTTCTACAACGAGTTACTAAAATTAAATAATCATACTTACGTTATATTTATTTCACAAAGTATTATAATAATATCAGTCTCAAAATGTTTTATTTTCGTAAATCCGAGAAAAATCTGTGGTATATATATTGTTTGTATTATATGTCAAGTATTAGAATTTACTGAAACTGTTGGAAATTCTCTAAAAATCTCAGTAAGCATAAGAAATATGAAAAAATTCTAGAATCATAAAGTGTTTAATCTTCATTTCAAGTGTATTATAGTGCATGTTTCAAAATAATTTAAATCGAAAACAATGCACAATTGGCTCCACGCAGCTTTCTGTTTACAATTAAAATTGATAGTTAATATAACGATAATTATCATTCGATCATTATGAAATTCTCACCCTAGGCATAATTTGTTTTTATTGATATGAGAGCCAATGAAAGGTTAAAATTAATAGGAGATTCCAGCAGAGCACAGTTTTGAAAAGTTCCCAGGAGATGTTATATCATATTTGCTATGTCTAACTCTGAAAGAAGGAAAAATAAAAAGTTCTCCAAACTGCAACAATTTCAAGTTGGTTTTTAGAGACATTTCCGATAAGAAAACTTTTCCGATTTCCCAAGAATAAAAAGTAAGACAATCATTGATTAATGCATTTTTGTATATTGTTTTCAATATTCTTTTTTATTGTTCAAATTAAATAAGAAATCATTATTAAATACACAATTAATCTCTTAAGGAGCAATTTTCGTTTTCTTCATGATAGTGAGAGAGAGCAATAACATTTCTACTAAACATGCACAGACACGTCTATGGTTTTGAATTTTTTTTTTTTTTTTGCATTTTTGAAGATTTCTTTGAAGAAGATCTTAAACCTAAAGGGGTGGTGAAGAGGGTGGAAACAAGGAATAGGGATACATACAAGGAGGGGAAACACACAAGATATGTTTTTTTTTGTTGTATTTTTTTTTATTTTGTTATATTTTATACTTATATGAAGTTAGTTACAAATACAAATAGTTATTGGCTATGAAAAAAAATTGCTGTTGCACTTAAACATTACATAATATATATTTATTATTTAATTATTTTGTTGCATTCATTATTAATTAATTAATTAATATTTTAGTTTAAGTTTTAGTTGCTTGTTTTATTCGTTTCTAATAACTGAATACTTCGTTGTACGCCGCACAGTGGAACCACAATGACTAATGGATAGGGGGTACAATGGGAATCATTTCCACTCACACACACGTACACACACACACACACACACTCTCTCTCACACACACTCACACAGAGTCATTGTGGATCGCACTGCTTGCAACTGCTTGCACTGAGGAACGGATTGAATACTATACACTTAGATGTCGCATTAACTTAGCTTTAAATGTAAATCAAAGAAAAAAAAATATGTTTTAAATAGAATAATAATTTTAATATTAGATTCATTGTATATGTATATGTATATAAAAAAAAATCGAATATATATAACACAAGTACGAGTAGAAAAGCTAGTAATCGGAGCTGCCTCCAGCATTATAATAATAATATTAATAATAATAATAATAATAATAATCATCATCATCAAGATCAGTTTCAAGATCAGCTTGCAATATATTTTCTCTTCTTTCTCTTGCTATCATTCGTTCTGCACTCTTCTAGCAGCCATTTCATGGCATTTTACCCACACAAAAAAAAAAAATGAAATTTTTTTATAATATTTGAATTAATTTTTCTAATTAGTTGCAATTTAGCGAGGATGCTCGACGGTTTCTGGAGAGGATTACCGCCAGTTTTAGACTGAGATGGCGGCATTTGTGGGCGGCATTTCGCTGTATTGCGCCGACTGCGCTGTCGCTGTTGTCGTTGGCGTCGCCGCCTTCAGATGTCCGCTGCTTAGCAACATGGAGCGATAGACCTCGGAGAGCAGATTCCATGGAGCAACTGCAGCAGCGGCAGCAGCGGAGGCGGAGGCGGAGGCGGAGGCGTTGGGCGTGGCTGAGGATTGAGCGGCAGCTGCCGCAGCGGCCGCAAACATTTGTGTTTGCAGCAACCGCAAATGATGTTGCTCCTCCAGATCGAGGCCAAAGAGCAGAGCTGGCGAGGATGGGGCGCTGGTCATGAGGTTAACCGAGCCGGGACTCATTGCGGCAGCACCCGAGTGGGAGTGGGAGTGAGAGTGGGAGGGGGAAGCGGAGTGCGAGTGCGAGTGCGAGTGAGAGGGAAAGGCAGGTGAAATGCTGCTCGGCAGGTGTTTACGGTTTTGTGGCGTCGTCAGGTCATGTGCGAGTTGCAGCTGATGATGTGGATGTGGATGTGAATGTGAATGTGGATGTTGTTGCTGCTGTTCGGTATCCTTGTCTCGACTGTCGCTGCTGTCCAAGTCGAGTTCCATTTTGATGGAGGTCGCTTCCTGGCAACTGGAGGCATTGCTAATCTGACGACGACGTTTGCCGAGCAGACGCTCCATGGAGAAGCCGCACGGACTTGGCGAGCGTTTAATGCGTACCGACTCCGGTTCGGGTTCGGGTTCGGGTTCACGTTCCGGTTCCGGTGCCGGTTCCGTATCCGCTTCGCGACGTTTGTGCAGCGAAAAGTCGAGCGGTTGCTCCGTGCGCTCCTCGTCGTCGCAGCTTGTCAGACTGTTGCTGGCGAGGCTCAAGCTGCAATGCAGCTCCGTATCCACATCCGCATCCGCATCCGCATCGGCTTCAGTATCCGCATCCGCATCCGCATCCGCATCCGCATCGCTGTGACAATCCTGACTAGCCGGACTGGAGCTATTTGCATGCATGTCCACATAAACATAGACGCCATCATCATCCGCATCTGCATCCGCGTCCGCATCGCCTTCCACATCCGCATCCGCATCCGCATAGAGCCGTTCCTGCTGTGCTCGACTCGTGAGCAGGCCAAGATTATGCAATCCCGTCTGTCCACCAAACATAACATGCGCCGCCGCTGCCGCCGGATTGTAGCCCACAGCCGGATGATGTGGATGATGTGGATGATGTGGATGGTGTGGATGATGTGGATGCGGTGGCGGCAATAGGCCGGGAAATGCGGCTGCCGCTGCAGCGGCCGCCGGAAAAACGGGAAACTGTTGAGCGGTGCGTCCATCGTGCGGCGAAATCTTACGGCGAATATGCGGCGAATGTAGCTTTGGATTGGGATTCGCACTATGGCGATTCCGGGAGCGTCGCGAACTGAACACCATGTTGCAACCGTCGACCGTACACTTGTGCATCTCCCGCAAGTGTACCGCCGAGAAATGTATCTTGAGAGCGCCTTTATCGCAGAACGTCTTGAAGCAAATGGAGCACTGAACGCGCTTCTTTCCCGTCGCCGGATTGATGAACTGCCCGGCCAGATTTATTGGCGGTGATCCCCAGCGTTTGGGCTTCGAACTCGAATTCGAACTGGAGCTGCTGTTGCTGCCACCAGCTCCACTCGCACCCGCTGCTCCCGGCGAACTCGCCGGCGATTTGGCGCCCATGTGCGAATGCGAATGTGGATGCGAGTGTGGATGTTGTGGATGTTGTGGATGATGCGGGTGTCCCAACAGATAAGCGGGTGGCATGAATGGATTCATAATGTGCTCCATTGTAATATTGTTCCTTTTTGGTTGATGCTGCAAAGATACAAATGGAGTAAAAGGTTCTTGATTAGCTAAGCTTGTAATACTCATTCAAAAGTGTGAGATACAAATGTATCTGAATGACTTGAGTGCAATTGTGAGTAGTAATAGTAATTTAAATAATAAAAATAACTTAAGATACAAAAGTATCTGTGAGATATAAATGTATTTGTGAGATTTAAACGTATCTGAATTACTATAAAGAGTAGAAACAGTAATTAAACAACAAATAAGCAACTGTGAGATGGACTTAATATTAAATAACAATTGAAAGATACAAAAGTACCTGTGAAATGCATAAATATCTTGAAGATGCAAATGCAACTGTATTCATTTACAGTAATTTAATAACATAAAAGTGACTGAGAGTTAAGGCAAAAAATAAAATTGTAGGCTACAGAAGTATTTGTGAAATACAAATGTATCTGTTGGAGTAAAAGCAGAGTTAAACAAAATGATGTAACAGTAATTTATTTATGAAATATATAAACTTGAAGTAAAAAGTAATTTTGGAATATATTTAGAGAGGTGGAGAGATACATAAGTGATCAGAAGATACTGTGTGTGTGTAATAGCATTATAAAAGTAGCAGTATTCCAAAATCATAATAAGAAAATAGTTTAAACTACACTAAAGCATCTTTGAGAATCAAAAGTGACTTTGAAATACAAAAGTGACTTTGAGATACAAAAGTATCTTTGAGATACAAAAGTATCTTTGAGATACAAGAGTATCTTTTATGCGTTTTCTCTTGCCGTCGGCCCAACAAATCTATGTTTTATTATTGCAATTGTTTGAAAATCGAACCCGGACACACTGCACCACAGTGAACGACACAGCACCACAGCAACACAGCACCACAGCTTGTCCTCAATTGGTCCTCAACTGGCGAGGCGTCGTCGCTGGTGTCAACTGTCAACTGGCAGCTGGAAAGGTCCAAAGTGCCGAGAATGTCAATCAAAAAGCGAGTCACTCGGTCAATCAGACATCAAGAGGACGGCACATGTGCTTAACAGGGGAAAACGATGAAGGGGGGGGCAAAAGTGGGGTTAAAGGCAACAAAACAGAAACGAAACGAGACGGGGAAATTCCTAATCAGAAACTAATGAAGGGGAAACAAAAGGAAGAGACGAGACGAGACGAGAAGAGAAGAGAAGCGAAAAGATTGGGGTTGGGGTTGCTGCTGTGACAGCTGCAAAAGTTGCGCAACTTTTGCGACTTTTGCGTTATCATCGATGGACGTTTAACCCCCTTTCCACCTCCTGCCACCCCTAATGCCACGCCTTTGCAATCCGCCCATCGATATGACAGTCAACGTCCATTCCAATTTGAGATTTCAAAATTCTTGCTGCGCAATTAAATTGTGGAGACACTTGGAACGCACAGTGGTGTCCAATTCTATGTACAATATATACAAATTATTTCATTTCTTGTCAGACTTTATAATTCGCAACTAGCTGAAGTGCTTTGCTAATCAAGTTAAACTCAGTTTTGATCTTAAAGGCATTGCAATTAAATTGTGGAGACACTTGGCATGCACAGTGGTGTACAATAGAGTTCTTTAAAAATACTGGTTTTTTTTATATAATATATATAAAATTGTTTTCTTTGTTTTTAAATAGTTTTCGCCTCACTGTGTGTAGAATAGACAGGAGATTTAACTCGTATCTTACATGTCACATTTATCTCTTGGACTTGGACTGGATTCGACTGCTCCGAGAGCTGTTATAAAAGACAACAACAACAATGACAACAACAACAACAATGACAACAACAACAACAATGACAACAACAACGACAACAACAAAAAGTGTTCGCCTGCCGCCTTTTGGAGCTCATTTGCCTCATTTGCTTGGCCAAAATCTTTTTACAGCTTTTTCGGGCTGCTGGGGGCCCCCATTAAAACCGCAACAACAACAACAACAACAGCAACAACAGCAACAACGACAACATGCGGTGATCGGCAGCTAGTCCAAGTGACTTTTTATTGTTGTTACTCTCGTTGTTGTTGTTGTTGTTGTTGTTGCCTTTTGCTACTGTAATTGTGAATGACGACGCGACGTTGAATTGATGGCCAAAAATTTGTGTTGTTGGTTGTTCGGTTTGGTTGTTGTCGATGTCGATGTCGACCACGATGGGGACAATTGTTAACACAACACGATGGGGATCTTGGCCACAATTTTCATCATCATCATCATCATCATCATCGTCATCATCGTCATCATCGTCATCAACATCTTGGCCATGTTCGCCGACTTTGGGTGCCTCTCTCTATAGCTATCATCTGGAATCAATCTTAAATGCTTCAACCGAACAAACACACATTTGCCAATGTCACACACCCATACACACACACACACACACACACACACCCAAACACACACTTACAGCTGCTAACTCGTCATTTATAAGATCAACCACATTTTTCTAATATCAAAATCAGGCATAAACTGAACAAATCTGTTTCAAACACATGACTTTGTCACCTGTTTGTAAAGTAAGTTTTCAGTGCAAAGTTACGAATGGGAATTTCGTCAAGCTATAATAAAATATTGTGGACAAGAAACGAATTAAAAAAACGCAAGAATTAACAAATTGTTCTATTGAATATTCTAAGCTAGTAAAACTTTGAATAATTCAAGAATTTTCAGTGTTTGGCAAAGAAAAAATTAAGTAAAAAGTTATGTAATTGCCATTCTGCAAAAATTTAAGTATAAGAGATGATATTTAGATGATATTTTATCTTGACATTCTGTTGCATATCAAAAACTATTCAAATCTGTTTTAAACACATGACCTTTCAGGTATTTGTCAAGGGAATGTTCAGTTATTAGTTAAATAGGTGTCTTAAGACTGATTTGAAGAGTTAAAATTTTAAGAAATGCGATCAAAAACTATTGGAATATTAGTTAAAAAAAATAACTGACAATATTAGCGTTAACTCATGACTTTTCAGCCGCTTGTCAGGGACAAAGTCAGTGTGGCGTTAATAAAATGCATGTGGAGTGATGTTAAGCTTGTAAATAAAAGTACAGTGATGCTTCGATAGGTGATTTATTGCAGTGTATTGCTGGGTAAGCGCGACTTTTTTATGGTTCGACTCATTAGAAACGATAGTAACTATAACAACAACATAAAATGTGTAATGCAAGCATTTCTGAGTGTCTTTGTGTGTGAGTGTGTGTGAGTGTACATGGGGTAATTATTTTTGTCAAACGCTTTAAATGTCTTAAGAGACGGAACAACAACACTAACAACACTAACAATAACAACAACAACGAAAAAACCAATCACAATTTTTGATGGCCAGCGTCGAATGTTTTTTTATTATCGGCATGTTGAAAGTCACAAATTCCAAGAGACGACAACAACTCCTGTTGATTGTTGTTGTTGTTATTGTTGTTGTTGTTAATGTTGTTGTTGCTAGTACACATTATAATAAGCACTGGACAAGCAACAGTAACAACAACAACAACAAATTGAGGAGCAATGAACGAAGTTGATGACGATAATGATTAGAATGCTAATGATTATAATGATGATGCTCTACACGTTGTTGTTGTTGTTGTCATTCTTGTTGCTGTTACTACAATCCGTGCTCTAGTCTCCCATTTGTATCTCAATTTTGTATCTCGAAATTCATTTAACAAAAAAAGGAGACAAACACAATCGTAATTACAAATTTTCATTTCTTTCGGTTTTTTTTTTCACCTGAAATTGGTTTTCAACACACTTTTTTGCCACTCGCCAAAAACCAAAAAAAAAATAAAAGGCCGACGGCCGACAATAAAAAATTTCAAAAACCAAAAAACGTGAAAAAAAAAAAATTAAATTTACTTACAATTTATTGTTGTTGTTGCGTATTTGTTGTTGTAGTTGTTGTTTGCTTGGTTTTTTTAAACTTTTGTTTGTATTTTTATGTTTTTGTCACCAAAAAAATTTGAATTTGTTGCACATGTTTTATGTTTTATGTAGTTTGTAATTGATTTAATATAAATCGAATAAATGTTGATTTTGTATTTGTTGTTGTGTTATATTTGTTGTTGTACGCGACGGCAATGTTGTCAATTCGCGCACACACACACACACACACTAAAAGACGAGAAGACACGACGAAAACGCACTAACAGTTATTTAATATATTATTGTAACAGTGACTGTGACTGAGACTGTGACTGAGACGGTGACTGTGACGGTGACTGCGACAGAAGCAGAAGCAGAAGCAGAAGAGATCCACTCCTTCGAAAGTCGTGGGTGACACTGATTGTCGTGCGGCTGCGAGCAGAAAAAATGTAACGACGACGACGACGACAAAATGCGACAGAGCGACAGCGACAGCGACAAGAGCAGAGACAGCGGAGAGCGCGGCAGCAGCAGCAACAGCAATACTAACACTAACACTAACACTAACACACGCACGCAACGACAACGGCAGCGACTGCGACAGCGACTGCGACAGCGGGGTGGGTGACACTTTGCTCTCGCAGGCTACGGCAAAGAGCGAGAGCAGCAGCAGCAGCAGCAACGGCAGCAGCAGCAGACACGCAGCAGCGGACAAGTTCAACGTAACTGCCCCACAAATGTCTACCTGAAGCGCAGTCAGCCAGCCAACGAGCGACTGAGCATTGTGTATGTCTCTCTCAGTGTGCGCTCTCTCCCGCTCTCTGTGTGTGAGAGCAAGAGTGTGAGAGCAGCGCTCTATTGGAATTGGCTTGTAGCTGTAGTTGTAGTTGTAGTTGTAATTGTAATTGTAGGTGTACGTGTGTATGTGTGTGTTTGTTGCCGCGGCCTTTGTGATGCCTTTTGCTGTTGCTGTGTCACATTGTCGTCGTTGGGTCATCACACACACACACACACACACACACACACACACATTTAAAGAGACACACTCATACAGTTGCAGTTGAACAAGACATAGCGTGAGTGAGTGAGTTAGCGCTAGCTGCCAGTCTGTAGCTCTCTGTCGCACTTGGCACTTGGCACACGACAGCAGCAGTCGGTTAAGCAGTGCACAGTTTAAAGAGAAACACAACTCTCTTAGCTTAGCTACTAGACATGTGAGCAACAGTGTATTTACATACATAACTGTGTACATATATTTATATTGATTGCATTTGCAATAAGTCGCCGCTTAACGGTAGCCTTTCAAATATTTAAAGTCGGTTTTAGTTAACAACAGTTTACTTTATTTTAAAGCATGGCCTAAGAGCGAGAGAGCAGTTTGTCTACAGTTGCGGGGGCGTTGGCGAGTCTAGATTCTCACGCACACACACACACACACGCATATCATACGCATGGTCAACTGTATGTGCGTGTGTGTGTGAAGGGAAAAAATAATTCGTGGGACATCCACATTCAATTGGCATGTGCTAGAGCAGCGCAATAAATACTATGAATATTTTTGGGGCCCTATTGCCGGCCTGCTCGCACATTGTCGTCTGAGTGGACGAGTGGTTGACATGCGACGTATTTGTGTTTGCTGACCGAGCGAGCGAGCGACCAAAGCAGCAACAGCAGCAGCAGCAGCAGCACCACACACATACATATACACCTGCCCGCTCACGCACCTTTTGCTTTGCTCACTCTGCCACTCTTCCGCTCTCCCGCGCTCTTTCAATGTTACTGCTGCTGCTGCTGCTGCTGCTGCTGCTGCTCTCTGGCAATCGGCCACAGCGTCACACAGTGTCATTTGCTCGCCAACCAAAAGAGCGCCAGTGTGCGCTCTCTCTCTCGTGGGGCTTGTGTCTGTGTGTGTGTCTGTGAGTGTGAGTGTCGTCCCATTAGCCAGTCCGCGTGTGACAGAGCTAAAACGAGTTGGCCCCATCATTTGTTCGAATGAAATGGCAATGGCCAGCCAATTCGTCGTTGTCGTTGTCGTTGTCGCTGCTTATGTCGCTCTGTTGCTGCCGCTGGCAGCGACGTTGACTGCAGCAGCGCACTGTAGCTTACTTGAAATTGCCGTCGTTTTGTCTTCGTCTCATTATGGGCCATACCCATGTTGTTGTTGCTGCTGCTGCTGTTGATACTCTTCTTGTTGTTGTCGCCTTCGCCTGTTCGTCGTTGTCGTTGTCGTCGTTGTCTTTCTTTTTATTTTGTATTCCTATTTTCGTTCGTTCTTTTTTAAATTTTTGTCATTTGATGTCTTGTCCACTGTGCAGAGGCGACGCGACGCGACGCGACGGCAGCAGCGACTGCGACTGAGAGCCTGAGAGTGTGTGTCCGTCTCTTTTTAGTAAACACCAATGAATGGCCTGCCCGTGCCATAGTATGTGTGTGTGTCTCTCAATCGATGTGTGTGTGTGTGTGTTGGTGTATGTTGGTGTGTGTGAGCACACCTCTCGTTTGCTGCAAAACGGCGACAGCGACGGCAACGACGACTTTACTTTACTGGCTATGCGATTGCGCCACAAATGTGTATGTATGCATGTGTGTGTGTATGTGTGTGTGTGTGTGTGTGTGCCATTGGTGTCACATGAAACGACACTTTAACATGGGGGCGATTTTTCCTGTCTCCTGCACCAATTGGATTTGAGCACCGCTCTGGTGACAACGGTACCCGACTCCGACCACAATTTCAGGCCACGAAGTTGCTGCTTGCAGCTTCGTCTTCTTCTTGCTTCTCTTCTACATTTGATTTGCTTACATTTTTTTTTGGCTGCTTATGTAAAGCAAGCATATAAAAAATACATACATATGTACATACTATAGATACGTTTATATATATTTGATAACAAATCTAACGCTTGTCATTTTAATGGCTGAATTAACATAAGCTTATCTATTTATTTATACATACATATTTATGTATATATGTATGTACATATGTCTGTGCTTATGTTATCAATTACCGCTTTTTTCAACTGACCATCAACAGCTTAAGGACTTTTACAGTTCACAGGATTCGTTAATTAAACACAGTTATGAAAACGCTTAAAGCACATTAATTCAATTTAACAGCACCTTTTTAACATTAGTTTAATTCTCAGCGCAAATGTTTTGCAGTTAGAAAATCTCAAACTAATGTACAGTAAATTTGTTTTTAATTCATATATTATTATAATCTTTCTTTTTTTAATATTTGCAGTTGCAAAATTCTTTTTTCTAATATATTAAATACATATAATAATTTTACTTAAGAAAAAGCGAATTTAAATCTAGTTTTTATCTTTAATTGAAGAGAGTTCAGTTTATGTTGAAATTTAAATACATTTTTATTCGATTTAAATTTAAATCTCAACAGTTTTTGTGACCGCTTTAAATTGGGATCTTTTAATATTTATGCCCGGAGACAATTTAAAAGTATATAACATAAATTAATACAAATTTAGGACATGATTCAGAACTTAATATTTTAATGTTTCCTCAACTAAACCTCAAAGCTCATGGTATAGCTGTCTATATACATTATTTATACATTACTTAAGAGATTACCTAACTTTTAGGAACAACACACACTTAATAAAATTAACCAAATTTTCGTACAATCTGTTGGGATATACACACATGATTTATATTTCTCAGACCATAATTTCCATCACAAAATTCAAGTTCTCCATTGCTCAAAAGTATAAATACAATTTATTCGATCTATGAGTAAATAATGCCTTAAATATCCATTAAAATACTAAAATTATTTCCATTTTATACGCTATTCGTGAGTGTACTCACACTTTATTTCTAAATATATCAAAATTAATGTAAATTCCCATTGACAGCTAAAGATCATATCAATATTCACATTTTACAGCTATTTAATGTGAAAAACTATTAATAAATTATTATTGTATTATAAATTAGGTATTTCACGATGATGTTTTCATGTAAATTTCAAGGTGGAAAGTGGAAATTATTCCAATCATTTAGGTCTTACCTGATTGAAAGATATATGTAATTATGTTTCTTGTATTTTTTAAATACTAACTCAAATTTAAAAAAATATTTATTCACATATTTTTCGAAATTAAAAACAGAAAACTTGCAAATACAAATGTAAATCTACTAAAATGTTGATAATTCAATAATTGTTAAAATAATTCTTAAAAATTTCAATTCATGCATTAAATTGTATCAGTTCCGCCTGCAGAGTCATGTCTGGTCGTGTCTAGACCTGTCGAAACATGCGAATTTCGAATGTTTTCAATGCTCTGTTAACTTTTGCATTTAAGCGTTATCCATTTGTAAATTATCGAGATGTTAGACGAAAAGCTGACCCATCCCACACCCAAAAAAAAAAAAAAAAAAAATGATAGAAAAGAAAAAAAATATGAATCGTAATCAAAAAATAAAAAAAAAATAAAACGATAAATGAAATTCGCTTTGGTTGCGAGACTTGACTTTTTTGTTGTTTTTGTTGTTGCTTACAAGACAAGACAAGACAATCAAAAGGTCGTCAAGTGAATAGTTATGATAAATCCAAAAAAAAAAAAAAAATCAGAAAATGCGAGACGGATTGTAAGGTAAAAGGTGACTATTAGGGGGACAAATGGAAATATCTTCTATTGCTATTGGCAGTCAACACTTTCGTTTCAATTCCTTTCACTTCATTTGTGGCGTTGTTGTTGTTTCTCTCTCGTCTGATTTTGTTGCTTTCATTAATCAAAAATTGGCCTTTATTCAGTTGAGATAAATAATTGCTATCTTATTATGCCGATTGTCGTTGCTGTCGCCGCCGACGTCTGTCTTTGGTCCTTTTGGCCCCTTCCCCTGCCCTTTTACCTTACATTACCAATGCCCCTTCCCCCTCTGTGGACTCGACCTGGCCGTGAGCTAATGTCGAAGTTCTTTATAAACAGCACGGCGCCCTTTGTGAATGTTGCACGAATCGAAATCGAAATCTAAATCGATCAATCATTTTTCACACTTGGCCCAGCGTCAAGTGAGAAAGAGAGACCTTCGAGGGCCTGTGGAGTGTACAGATACAGATACAGATACAGATACAGCAACAACTTAAGATACAGATACAGATACAACTACACACATGCTTGATTTTGTTATGATTTTCGTATATGACCATATATTTCTTTCTCCCATGGCAATAAGTGTGACCGAACTCGCATCTCTCAGTTACGATTTCTTGTACTTGACTTCGTGTCAATAAATCGTTTCAGTTCCCCCCCCCCCCCACTCCCTTTGCTTGAAAAATACAATTTACGCCGACACAAATGATATTAAAAATCCATTAATATTCTGTAGTCCGCATCGATTAGGTCAGATTCTTTTTACCCATACAACAAAAACCCCATAACCGCCCTCGCCCCGAGCTCCAGTCTAGGGCTACGATCTGAGATCTCAGTTCGAGAACCAGAAACAAGTAACTTATCCCAGACAAAGGCGTCACAACATCTCACATTTAATTACATTTATTTTTTGTCCAGATCTGTTTCAGTTTCAGAATTTACAGTCGATTGACCACGCCCACTTTTTGAGCTGACATTATAAGTTTATTTATTTAATTTTTAAATGATAGTTTATTATTTTCTGCATATATGTATAAAGTTAAAAGTCCCTTTTAACATAGAAATTTCACGAGTAAAAAATTAAACAAAAATATGATATAATTTTTTTTAGCAGACAACTTAATCAAAGGTGAATATAAATATTCAAACTGATTAAAAACTTTGTACAAATAATATACAAGTATTTAAATAAATATATCACTCAGTATTCTGTGTTTTAGATAGATAATATATATAAAAAATCAAATTAAGTTAAATATTAATAAATATTACTTTTAAATAAGAATGCAATACAATATAAGTACAATAAATTAATATATAATATTCATATTAATCTTGACAAAATAAATAGAAATAACAACTTAAAAATAAATATTAAAGTTTAAGAAAACGTCTTACATGAAAACATAAAGAAATACAAAATTTTTGTAAAATAAGTACAAAACTCAAAACTGTCCACAATAATTATTTGTATGTTCTAAAAATGATATAATACTTTTTCCCAGTTCATTGAGTCCCTTTAAGATTAAAATAGAAAATGGCTTGTATTTCACTGTAAGTGAATAGAATGAATGAGTACTCATAAGCATGAATATGGCACTGGTTGTGGCCACGATTCGTTAGGGGTAAGTTTATCTAAATTTGATATCCAAGCTCTTAAAGGCAGCTGGCCAAAGAGTTGAGAGTTGAGAGTTGGTTGGGCTGGAAATGAATATGGCTTGAAGAGCTGCTGCATCAATGTCAAGAGATTGGGAACAGTGGGAGAGGGAAGGGGGGGGGGGGGATGGAGGGCATGTAGAACTGGGGTAAATAATCCAAAATGGTAGAGATTTGTTTACACGGACATTGGATTCGGTTTTGGGTGGGTGGACAATGTACAATATACGATGGATGGAAATACGAACCGAGTGATAAACCAAAAACTCGGTTGCATTGGTCGCTGGGTCACACACATGCTAGAAATGCGAATACGAATACGAATATGAATGCGAATGTGAGTGCTAGTGCGAGTGTGAATATGGGTACTCACACTCATTTATATAGCCGTTAGCTTGGGTTTGGTGGTGCAATTATCGCTCAGCGCCCTTCGAATATTTCTCAATGAATGCGTGAAATCTGCCCAGAAAAGGGAGCGGGAACGGAGAAAGGGAATTCAAAACGGGAGGCGGCACTCGGTAAGAGCTCGGTTATTGCACAATTTGTGCTCTCAGGTAGCTCAACATTTATACATATATATATATATATAAGTATATCTATATATACACATAATATATATAGTTTTCATTGTTCACCCTTTTAAACATTGCCCAATATTCGGTTGGTCTGTCTGTCCGTCTGTCTGTCTGTCTGTCTGTCGCTCGTTCTGTCGGTCTTTTTCGTCTGCTCGTCTGGCATCTCGTTGCCATGAATATGGCACATAATGTGCCCAATAATTAAGTGAAAGGGTTACAATGGCTTCATGAGAACTTTGCTAACCGGGTGATAAAATTTGCTCGAAAAAGGGTTTTTAACATGTCGTCTGAAATTTTCATAATGGCCGACGACATCATAAAAATTGCGAGCTATGTTTTATGATATGCCAAAAAGCATGGCACGGCAAATACACCCAGAGTTCTACTATAGAGTGCCAGGTACTGGGGACAAACGGATGCAGCCCATTGCGATGCAGGATTGCGAGAGGCGACCGAAACTTTAGTTCAATGAAGATGCCGCCGTTAAAGGGTTAAGGCCAAGAGGTTACGGCAAGCAACGGGTGCAAGCGGAAGGCAAAAAAAACTCTATTAAGCAAGCTCAATAAAAACACGCAGAAGCACGAGCACCCGACGAGGACAATAAAACTGCCTGCCGACAACAGCAACAACAACAACAACAACAGAATTGTGAAAAAATAAATAAATAAAGGATACGATTATGCGTTGCATTGTACAGGTACTTAACAGTATCAGTACTCACTGTATTCACATTCACATTCACATTCATAAAGGTACTCGCTTGCAACGAGCACACAATGAACAGCCATTAAGCTAACTTCAAGTTTCGCTCGTCTTCTTTTAATTTATCGCTTAAGAATTCGCGAAACATTAAAAATTAATGAAATTTCCAGCTACTTTATTTACAATTTGCTTTAATATAATTTCAGAAATTTGTTCAAAACGGAAGTCTTTAATGCCTTAAAGTATAATACTTCTTAACAATTAGTACCAAACCCTAAACTTGATACAAGTTACGCTTACTTATCTTCAGTTAATTTAAAAGAAAATTCTTAAATTCTCTAAATACTTCAAATAACATAATAAATTTTATATTTTTTTTGAGTTGAATAAATAAATACCTTAAGTAATTTTGGTCTTCGCTTTCGTATTAAAAGAAAATCTTTAATGGTATAAGAAATAATTAAAATTTTAAATCAAAAGTTATCCACGAACTTTTACTTAAACTTAAAACAAAGTCTTGAGTAGTTTGAATATATCAATATGAAGTTTTCAACAAATTTCAGAAATTTTATCACTATTTTATTTTATTTTTATTATTTTTTTTTTTTTTATATTTTTAGCTACTTGAATAAACTGTAATCGCACATTGTTTTAGATATCTTTAGCTCTGCTAAGTAGAAGAGAATCCAAGTTTAAAATTTTGTAATTTTCAAAATTTAAATTTTATAGATCAAAAAGTTAATAACCTCGTGAAGAACCTATGCTTGTTTATTAGGATACTAAAGTGACTCAAATTACCGCTTAAAATAAAATATACATTTGTATTTGGTATAATATTTGGAGCTAACAATGTTGATATAAAAATTTATTTTAAAAAGACCCAAACATTTATGAATTATATAGGTATTTATAAAAAGTTTATGTGATTGTAATATGGAAGCAAGAACAGATTGAATTATCACATTATATAGGGGATAATTAATGGAATCGCTGATGCATTTAACTGGAAGATCCATTTACCAATGCGAGTTCTGAGTTACAATTTATGTGGGTGGCCGATTTCTTATAGATGCAATTATTATTATTTTGTTTATTATTATTATCATTGTTGTTTGGCATTGTTTCGTTTGTGTTTTGCAACGGAAATAGAAGCTGAGAGTCTTTGGCCCATATTATTTAGTTCATCCTCAGCTGAATCGATCTGTTCATCAATAGATCGTAACATCTGCAGAAAATATGCAATCATAATATTCGGTCACATTGATCCCAAATGGGAGAAGGAGAAGGAGGATGAGGAGGGAGAAAGGCTCACAATGCGATGAGATGAAATGAATTCGAGTTTGAGTTTGAGTTTGAGTTTCAGTCAATAATCCAAAGACCCAGTTACAGATACCTTTTCAACAAACATGTTGTTTTTGTTATTGTCCATTGTTGTTGTTACTGTTGTTGCTGTTGCATCTACCATTGTCCGCGGGTTTGCATCCCCGCGACCCTCGGCCTGTCAGTTGTACTCGAACTCGCACTCGTACTCGTACTCGTAATTATGGCGTAATTGCGCATTGTTACAAGTACAAGTCGTAATCCTTGGGCTCTATCGACTTTCGATCTCCATCTTTGGTTACCAAAAATGAAAAATATTAATAATAAATACCGCAAAACTGTTGATGCCGCATCTAAACCCAATGGCGACCACACCCAGTCACAAAACGATCTCATTTGTTACTACTTATTCATATTCATATTCATATTCATTGCACATTTGCTCTGAAAACATTTAAAAAATTAAACATTTTGCTTATTTTGGTTTTTAAAAAACTGAATTAAATATATTTTAAGACTCTTTCCATGTCATACTAAAAAATTTATTTCAGAACTTGCATTAATTTGTTTTAAAGTTGTTAAGTACAAATACTCTTTTGTATTAAATTAATTAGTTGCTTTATTTTATTGAATATTTTCATTTACAAAAGCTACATAGCTCAAGTTGATTTATTTTTATTTTTTTCTTTATTTAAATCTGAAAATGATTTTACATATATTTATAATGTTCATGATGTTCTTCTCAATAAGACTTTTGTATTCACAATTTTCTATTACAATCATATTAATGGTCTTATTTATTGAAGCTAGTATTTGATTTGAAATAGAAACTCAAATCGTTTTTTTACTGTTTATTTTACTATCTCATTTGAAAAATTAATATTTCAAAGATTTTTATATTGGTCAGATTTTATAAATCTTTTTATAAGTCAGATACATCCGTCATAATAGATACACAAATCTTAATACTTTAGAGCAAATATTTACTTCATTTTAACTTAAGCGAAATTCTTGTAAATACTTGGTATCATGCAGCAAATTGTGGCAAGTACTTGTACCTTTAAGTCATGTTGCAGCTGCAACTGCCAAGTGAAAAATCAACTCTTTGAATTTGGTTTTTTTTGCTGGCTTTTCTAATGAATAAGTTTTTACAAATACACATATATAAAAATATAAATTTTTATATGTATGTACGTATGTGAGTGTATCCTATTTGTGGCATACAGTGAAGATTGACTATAAGGTTTACTTTAAATTTGCTTAAATTTTGCTTAAAATTAGCTGTACAATTTTTCCACGCTTTTGGGCGTTTTATTTAGGCAGTTTTCACTGTAACTAGGTTTGCTGTAAATGTGTTGTAAATGTCAGCGGACTCCATCTGAACTCTCGACCACAAAACCTGGCAAATTTTCTGGAATCTGTGGATAGTAAAGCGTCCTTCATTTTATGTGTGTGTGTGAGTAAATGGCATATATGTGTGTGTGTGTGTGTGTGTGTGTTGCCACCACTTTAGTTCACCCCTTAAAATGCTGCCTTTCTCGTTCATCTTGTGGCAACTCTCATCTGCCTCTGCCGCTGTCGCTGCCTCTGCCTCTGTCGCTGCCTCTGTCAGCATTCATGTCGCGGTGCATAATTAAAAACTGTAAACCACACAAATAATCCCTTGATAGTAGCATAGACAACAACGACAACAACAACAACAACATGTAGATCCAACAACGAAAAATAATGAAAATGGGGTTGTTTCATCATTTGACGAGTTTTCCATCATCTATATATGAAAGAAACTGCGATCTATTCTCAAGTCATCAGATTTACTTTTCATTGTTTTTTATTTATTTGATTTTATTCCCTTCATAGTCGCATCTATTACACGCACACACATACACATGCATACATAAATGAGAGGGTGCAACCTCTAATGTCCTCTAATAGTTTGTGCCGACCTATGAGCAATTATCTCTCTGTCTCTCTCTCTCTCTTTCTGCCTTGCCTTTCTCTAGGGAGAAACCTACCCCAAAAATAATGCATAATTATTCCGACTTGATGTGTGGTCGTCAACTCCCAATTTTACATGCCTCTTAATGTGCCCCTGTGTGCGTGTGTGTGTGTGTGTCATTACAATCATGTATATGTATGTATTATGTTTACGGAGTATATAAAATCACATACACTTCAAGGGATTAAAATCTGTTGTCATTATTATTATAAGCATCATATAAAATGGAGTTTTCGTGGAGTTTTAAGCGACTTTTAATAGCATTCATTAAGTCCTCCAATTAGATAATTGCTGTTATATTTTAGAATATATATATTTTTAGAGAACATAGTGTTTTCTAAAAGAAAAGATCATGGAATCGAACATTTTGTATATAAAGTTTTTAATTCTATGAAAACACATATGCAGTATTGTATATCATAGCAAATAATCTGAGAGATATATATGTATAATAATAATGTGTTGTAATATTCAAAGGTATTAGGTATAAATAAAAAAAAGCTGCAAATAAATTAGTTACCTAATTACTGAAAATTCTTATAACAATTTTAAAATAAATTTAATGAAAATAACGACAATATTTGGTCAAAAAATAAACTCTAACTTTTCTATATCCAACAAAAAAAAACATAATACTATATATATAAACGATAATATATAGTCTTATCCAAAAAGTCTTAGCAAGACCCAAAATCAGGAACAGATATATTACAATTGTATTAAAATAACTTTTAAATAAATTTAGTATAGGATGAAAAACTATAAATCTTTTAAGTTAATTATATTTTACTAATATACTTAGTATTAAACGAAGTCTATAGTTGTTTATGTCAGTTGATTATGTTAAGGACCTGGTATAGTACAAATAGGAAAACCTACCGTAACTTTGGGTCTTATAAGGACTGTGATATTTATAATAAGCCTGCCGAGACGTTTGGAACACCTGAAGTGGGACCTGGACAGAGTCTTCATTAGAAGCGAAAAACATAAGCTAATACAAATAAGAAAACCATGGAGAGAGAGACAGAAAGAGTGAGAGAGCGAGGAAGATAGCAAATGTGGGTGGGGAACGACATGAAAAAGTATTAAAATTTGTAAGCGAATTCATGAAAATTTCCTTCTGGGAATTCATTAGCGTATGGAATGAGAAGCTTGCGAGGACAACGACAAGGAGCAACAAGGACAAGAGGGTTACGGCTTGTTTCTATTATGTTATTCTATGACCGTACTGCCCCCCTGTCACCCCATCCCCCCCCCCCTCTACTCCCCTCCTTAAAGCCCCCGCCGCCTGCAATGTCCTTGGTACAGGCTGTATCTAATTTGGCCATATTATGAATTTAACCCTTTCGTGTTTGCTGGATATTTAAACAACTGTTTGCACAAAAGTTTAGCCAGAAGGTCGAATTGAGTGGGCGGGGGAGTGGGATAGGCAGGAAAGGGGCGCCACAATATTGTATCTGCAGCATCCTCATAATTTCTCCACCTTCGAAATTGATTCCACCTAATGCGTATACGCCCCACCAAAATTTTGGAAAGAAGGGGTAACGCCTTAGACCGCCTTGTGTCTACACTTATAAATAAAAAACGTTCTAAAACAAGATTTTGGTCTCAGATCTAAGATTTTTGGTCTAAAAAAATGCGTCGAGAACATAAAATTTTTAAATTAAGAGAACTCATCTTGGTATTAAGAAAATTGAAAATAAGAACAAGTTCTTATTTTTAGAATAAATGTTCTTAAAATTAAAATCAAAAACATAAAACTATATTTATAACATTTTTTATTTTTATTTTTTTTGTCTTGTCTTGGTAATTTTATAAATTTTTATTTTAGCTATTTTGTAACCAGTGGGGTTCGAACCGCCGCCTACTGCTTCACAACTAAAGTAGTGTCTCTAACCATAGAGGTCACCACTTATTTCATCTGAAATTGTACATATTTATACCTTTATAACATTAAGATTTTTATTCTTATATTAAGATTTTAAGATTTTTTAGTAATTTGGTCTTAAAATAATCTTGTTTCAGAACAAAATATTTAAGATGAATGTTGTTGACTTTAGAAGCTAGTCTTTTCTTTCAGTGTAGATTGTCTGCCACAGTCTGTGTTTGGTGTTTGTCTGCCTGAAAGTGAACTTTGCTCTGTTTGTGCCACAACGAGAAGTTGCAACAACCTTCGCGTGTGTGTGTGTGTGTGTGTGTGTGTGTGTGTGTGTATTGTCTCCGGGTCTTGAGGCTGTAGCGTTATGCCATTAATGGGGCGACCTATTACCGTGGGGTATTCCAACAATATTTTCATTTACTTTGCCCTCGTAGTTCTGCCATCTCTCTCTCCCACGAAATTTAGCTGGCACTTTTCTTTGTTCTCGCTGCTTTCTTCATTCAAGGCTTTCAAGTGAACACTCGGCAAGGATTTGCCACTGCAGACTCCAGTCTCCAGACTCCAGACTTGCGACTTCCAACTTCCAACTTGCGACTGCTAATGATGCCTTTTCCAGCAATTTAATTGTTAAACAATGAAAACGCTTTTGATTACAAGCAAAACAACGGATTGCCCGCAATTGTTATGCCGGCAACTCCAGGCAATGTTTTTCTTTCCTTTCTTCCTTCCGTCCTTCCATTCTTCCTTCCTTTCTTCCCTCCTGCGTGGAGGATGTTTATTAATTTTTACCTGAGGTTATCTATTTGTCGCGCTATGTTTTTATTCAGCCCTTTTTTTTTGCTGCTGCTGTTTTTCTGTTTTTTTGGGGTTGAAAGCGCTAAAAAAAAAAAAGATGCTGCGCTTTTTGTTGTTGTTCTTTTTTTATTATTATTATTTTTGTTGCTGCCCCGCAATTTTCATGCTCATTAAATAATTTCAGCGCATGAAAGTTTTTACCTACCTCCCCCTCCCCCCCTCCCCCCCACACCCACACCCTTACTCCTGCTCAGTATCTTCAAACTGGAAAGCATCTGCCGAGACTTGGATGAATACGTCCAAAAGGCGGGCGTTCAAAAGTTTTTATTGAAAGTTGTAATTTAAATTTATTAGGTTTCACATTTTAATTAATGCGCACTTCTTCTTTGCTCCGGCTTTTACCTATTACCGCCTCCTCCTTTGCTTCCTTTTCACCCACTTCCATTTCCTGTGTCAGTTTCCCATTTTCTGATTCCGATATCTGTACCAATTTATTGGATACGAGACTACAGCTTCCGTTCCTAAGTAATGCGAAACCAACTACAGTTCAACTTGGATATTGTAAACTTGGGGGAAATTGTCATATGTTGAAGGAATAATTCCTGGAACAGATTGCTGAATATGAAATACATCTGTCATAGACAATCTCAACTTTACTCTAAAAATGAAAACTATTAAAAAAATAAAATTACAAATTTTAATTACAATTTGCTCTGCAATGAGATCTTATAAATTCTCATTTATAATAAAATGTATTTAAAAGAATTTTTTGTTATAATAACTATAAAAGGTCGAAATGTGTTCTATTATTCCATTCTAATTTATCTATTGAAAATAGAAAATATAATTTATTTTAAAAGCATTATTGAGTAGGTTGCGTCCAGATAGAGCTTGAATGAGTATATGTGAATATTTATAAAACTATTGTAAATAGTATATAGAGTTATTTACTAATTTCTAAAAGAGAATCTACAATTTTACTGAATTTATACTTTTAAAGTTAAATATTTTCGAATTTCTTAACTAAAAGAAAATATATTGTAGACTTTTCCAATATAGATCTGTGGGCTTAAATTTCAGTTAATTGTGAACTCAGAGATATTTTAAAAACACTTTTCAGTTAAAAAAACTAAGATCTTTACTAGAAATTGTGAAAATGAGTTTAAGAATAGTTTCAAGCTTGTTTCATCAAGCTCCAACTTTAACCTTAATAATTGATCCAAGAAGGTAGCTTATTTCCAGATAAAAATTTTGACAAACATAAAAATCGGAACATGTCAGAGTTTTATTATTTTTTTGGAATCATTGCAATGTCTATAAGTATACTTCCATGATACTCACAAGTAAGTTAAAGCAATCAATTCAATACTTTTCCAAACTGGTTTATAATCTCTTGTATCTAACTGTAATTGTGTTTGAAGTAATTGTTTAATTCAGAGTCAGCATAATACCCTAAAAGGGGAGAAGGGGCATATCAATGATTAACGAAATTATGCTGACAAGGTAGCTGTGAAAACGGCACAAGTATTTATTAATACAAATTAAGATGTTATCGTCTTAAATTGAATTGAGACTCCCAAAAAAAAAAAAAACCCGCGTATCCCCTTTTCCTTTTTCCCTCTTTTCCACTGAAATAAAAACAACACAAAAATGAGCAGCTTAATGTAGTCAAGGCGCATAAGGGACGCCGCCAGGTTAGACTAACACACAAACAACATGAAAAAATAACAAATATAAATGTGCTAATTGTTGTTGCTCGACTAGAAGATACCCTGTCATTGAGCTAAGTGCGCAGTGACAGCTAAAGGTTTTTTTATATTGCTCTATGGCGAGCTTTGAAAGGCACCAAGTTGATAAGGACAAAGAAAACCTTCCTGAATTTCTATAAGAAAAGTGTGGTTTTAAATTTTTGATTTTAAAATTTTTCTGAAATTAAAGGAGTAAAGTTTGGAATTCAGTGCCGACAATATCCTGCAGCTTTAATGATAGATTTTTAAATAAAAAATTTCGTAAAGAAATTTCGAACGAAATATTTCCTGAAGAAGTTTTCGAATTTATTGTTGAAAATTTTCAAATTTTAGTGAATTTACAGGAAGACAAAATATTTAATACCTACATGGCTGCAGATCAGTGTAGCATAGTTAAATAGAGTTACATATTAATATACCCATTTTAGTACGACTACAGGGTATAGAAAAAGAAACGCAAATTCAGCCAGGATCTCTGGGAGACAGCGAAGCACGGAAAAAAAGCACCGTGTCCGCTTGAATTCCCAAAGCCAAACATCAGAAATGCCAACGAATGCAGAACAGAATCAGAAATAGAAACAGAGTTGAAGAAAACAGAAGACAGAAGACAAAACAGAACGAATTGTAATGCGAACACAAAAGTTCACAAATTAGCAAATTTGAGAATCTCGGGGAAAAGGAACGTAAATATATATATATATATATATAAGAAAAAAAAAAACAATAAGAGCAAAACAAACACAAATAAGACAGAACAAAGCGCAAAGGGCAGCAACAACTAGAAGGGGGGTATGAGAGAGTGTGGAGAAAGTGGGAGAATGGTAGTAAGGGGGAGTGAGTGACAGTGGGGGGAAACATGCAAAAGGCGCGCACAAATACAAATGTTTTCTCTCTCGTGTGGAATAGAAATAAAAAAAGCAGCAACAACAACAAGTTGAAAACAAGAAGCAGACGCAGAAAAGCAACAATGAAATGATGAGTAAGAAATGAAACGTCGTGTCCTTGTCACTGAAGTGGCAAGGCGGTTAGCCGTCAAGAGCAGCAAGCAGGGAGGGGGTAGCTAAGTGCCCCAAAAGGCAGCAGGCAAATAAAAAAACAAGTAAAAAAAAAAAAAAAAAATAGCATAGGAAAAAGCGCACCGAGGGGAAAAGCGGGCAGCAATAATAAACAATTGTGCGATGGAAATCCGCGATTGTAATCCGCAATTTTTACGGCTTTTGTTGGCCAGAGCCGGAGACGAGAAACCGGGAGAACGGGAGTGAAGGCGGTTGGGAGACAGGACGCAAGATGGGAACTGCCTGTGGCTGCCACAGCGTCACTTCCGTCACCATTCGACGGGCAATCGGGCAACACCATCTTTATTTCATTTTTTTTTTTTGAAAACAATCGCAACGCAATCTGGCAACAACAGCAACAATGACAACAACAATGACAATTGTAGCAACAACAAAAGTAACGGCCATAATACCACAAAACAGTTGACTGACTAAGTGACTGCGGCAACGGACCGTGGGGCAACAACAAGCAACAAGCAACAACAACAGCAGGAGGTGGAGGTGAAGGTGGAGGTGGAGCTACGCTTTTGGCCTGACTGATATGTCCCTGTTTGGCTAACACACACTATGGGAAATTTGCCAATTTTTCTGACACAAGTATGCCTATGAACAAATTTGTAATTATCAAGTGCTTTTAATGATACATTTTAAACATGAAACAAGTTTAGAAAGTAGTACCGATTCCGATTTCAGATATAATTTAATAAGAAATTCCGACAAAATTAAGTTAAGATAATACGTAGATAAAATGGCAACGATATTGAAAAATCGATACTAAAAATGTCAAAGAAGGCTACATTTTTCGATCTATATGAAAACAAATATTACAGAACCCCGAAAAATGAAAATATTGTTGAGAAAAATCTGGCGTGATTTAAGAATTTCATACTTGGTTTATGAGAATCCGGAATTACTGTACTTCTGATGTTTTTTCTGTGTCTATATGTACTGATTGTCTGTAAGTGCTTTGAAAATATTAAAAATTATTTTTCTTTATTTTAACTTGTTCGAAGAACTAGACAAGTATAATAAAATTAGAAGTATTATAAGTTGAAAAATTAATAAACAAAAAATAGATCATGAGTAATTTATAAATTTTTGGTTGTGTCCAAGCACTAGCTTGACTAACTGTACACGATAAGTTTTTAGCTTAATGCCAGAAAAATGTGAAAAATGCCCATAGTGCACAGGCATTGTTTGCTGTGCTGTGCACCTGCAACAAAAGGCAGGCAACATTTATATGTACATTGTGGCATTGTCTCTGCGCGTGTCCTGATTGTTGCCGCATGTCCGTCAATTGTCGCCTCAATAAGTTGCAATTTCAATCATCAGCGAAGCATTCTAGACAAATTCCAATTCCTGACTCCTGAATCAGATACGGAATCAGTGCTGGAACCAGTAAGGGAAACAAGAATGAGATTGAAAATAGGAGTGGGAATGAGAATGAGAATGTAAATGTAAACGTAGGAATGGAAACGAGTTGAATACAATGGCCGCAGGGGCTGCAACCCCTGACGGCGTTTTACTAACTGTAATTTAACCCCATGCCCAAAAATGTCATATGAGCATGTACAACATGTACGTATGTGTGTGTGTGTGTGCATATACAGATGTATTTGCTAGCGTGTGTATGTATTTGTTTGTAGGCTTGACAACCAATGAGAACTCACCACCCGATTGCATTTTGTCAAACGGTATTTGATACCAGTAATCTAATTTTTATATGCATAGACCGAGACAGAAAACATAAATTTATTAAATCTATTCTTTAAAGAATATTTCAATTTCAATTTCTATGATAAATAATTCAAGCGAAATTTGCAAAACTTTTGGTATTTGTACGAAGTGGTTAAATATTGTGTTGGGCAATATTTATACATAAAAATAATAATAACTATTATTATTGAATGCTTATAATCATTTCATATTAATATTAAAATATGGGTATGTAGCGTTTTATAATATCGAGAGTACTCTTGATTTTAAGTTTCATAAGAACAAGTAGAAATTCGAATATTGTAGATGTAGAGAATAGAACAGGATTAAATCGAATAGAATAAAATTTGATAAAATGGAATATATATATTTTTTTCTATTATCTGTCATTATATTTAAAATATTGCCCAGTTCTTATCAATTTAATTTTGTATCTTTACCCTAACATTATTAATAGATTTCTATTAATTTTAAATTTGACACCTAGAACATAAGTAAGCCTTTCTAATGATCTGTATGTTCTCATGGACTCAATTAATCATAATACAGACTTCGGAATAGCAAAGTGCTTGAACGATTATAAAATAAAATATATATTAGAATTATTGGCTCAGATTTAAAGTATTATTATGATATTTGAAGAAACTCCTCGAAGACAGGATGACAATGCGAACTGTCGCCTTTCCATTAAAATGAAGACAACATATTTTGTAGCACCCTCTCCCTGGTCTAATACAAGTATATTACTTGTGTCAGTTACTTACTTTTATGTGCGTGTATGTGTTTAAGTGTGCAAGTGTGTGTGCGTAAATGTGCGTGTTGTTAACGGTAGACGGGAAAAAAAAATGTGCTTTTGACACGAGAGCGTCCATTGTAAGCGATACTAAATTGGTTTGTTCCTTTGCCTGTTAAAATGCGAATATAATCACGAATGCTTGTGAATGAATGAATGTGAATAACAGCCCAAAATTTGTACTGTTCGTACAGATGTTTATAGCAGTTACGCCCACTGCGCGCACACCCCCTAATTCAAGGGGTATTCAGATGGATTGAGAATATATAGAATCCCTTCAATGCTTGAACTAAAGTCGGTTTTACTTGTGTTTCACTTATAGGTGGGATTGATGTGTAGTGATTGAATTAGGAAATTATCCGAAACATATACTATTTAAAGTTCCAATACGTCCCAAAACAACTATTTCTTTGCATTCAAATTAAAATTAATACCTGGGAAACAATTTTTTTGGAACAAAAATAATTAAATTTGAATGCAGAACGAATATAGAGGCCAAACCATGATCAAAATGACAATCCGTTTGAAAATCGGTTCTGTTTTGACAAGGTTATGAAAGTTTGAAGTTGGTCAAACCCTTGAACTAGCAACTTTACAAGTCAAAATTTTAATCCAATTTATCATGATTTTTTACAAGAAAATTAAAGTTCTCAAAATCAACTTATGCTAATTACGATATAAGGAGTCGATTAAAAGTAGAAACTTGACATTTAAAATTTTCAATTTTCAAAATTCCAAAGGGCATCGAATTCCTTGGCATCGAAATCAAAAACAGAATGTAGTCGGAAAATATGTCTTTAAAAAATGAATTAAATTTAAATGCAGAATGAATTTATTATTTCTGCATGCAATATACTATAAATGTATGAAGTTGTGAGAACCTTTTAAAGTGTTCCTCCATTTTATGTATACTTGTCTTTCTTTTTATACTATTACCAAACTATGTAGACTACATAAATGATGTTTTCTCAAATCATCAAATCCTTCATAATCTATCGATCAAAATGGAATAACATTTTGCTGTAAGGATTGTGCTGCATCCTGCGCATTTAGGATAAATACGAGTACGAGGACGAGTATAACCCAATAAGCAAATATTTATTTATATGCCCTTATTTGCTGGCAGTTCACAAGGGATTGAAAATTTGATTTAGAATTGTTGAAGCTATTGTATAACAAACGCCATCGTAAGTAATGGCAGTGACAAGCGAGGAGAGAGATAGAGAGGGAGAGAAAAAGAGTGGGAGAGACAGAAATAAAAAAGCAAGGACTATGAGGATCGTCGAGTGATTATAAAAATTGCACCCTTAAACTATTATGAGTGCCGGGTGCTCTGTAAACAAAATGTCCTCCATATTTGAAGGATACTTCCTTTATATTTGCAACTCTCTCTCGCCCTCTCTCTCCCTCTCTCTCTTTATCTCTTCCTACCTCTCGCTTTCTCTTACTGTAATTCGCTCATTACTTTGTTGGCTTTATTAAATCTAAGTATAGTACATCTATTGAAATTGGTTTATCTATATGTACAAATGTTTCATGAAAAAAATGCATTGTTGGGGGAAATGGAAAAACTTAATGTAACCATGGAGGACCCTTGGTGAGAATATTTTACATGACTTTAATTGCGTAGATTTTATTTCCCAAATATATATGTACAATTAAGACATTTGACAACGATTAAAGTGACCATGGAGGACATCAGATATGCTAAAATTTTAAATATATATATGCACTAAATGAGACATACTTTTGATATTGCAATCTTTAAGTAAATTGGAATAAAAAAATACACTTATGAGTCAAAAGCTTATGTGACCATGGAGGACATGAACTATAAGCTATGAAATAAAGACACCTTTAAATTATTAAAATAAAACTTTGCAGAAAATTATGAAATGTTAAATAAATTACTATTTAAAATTTAATGTAACCATGGAGGACAAGACTTAGTATGCCATAGAATAGATAATAGCTTAATTATGCAAAGTAAAATGCAATTCTTAAGAAACTAAGTAATGTCGCCGAGATATAAATTAATGTAACCATGGAGGACATCGCAAGGAGTTGCGAAAAAGTGATTGAAAGGGTATACGAACTTCAATTGCAATTTGCGCGTCAATTTGAATGCGTTCAACTCGCTTTGCATTCGTTACTCGGACTCGACTCACACTCACACGGGTACTCATATGGGTACTCAGAGTGGCACTGCGAGGATGGCACATCGTGTTCAATGCTGTATGCGAATGCGAATGCGAATGCGAATGCGAATGCCAGGCCATGGCACCCTCAACAACTTTCATTGGTGAGTCAACTGCGGATTAATTAAATACTCATATATACAAATTGTTGTTGGTCGTGTGGCATAAAAGGACGTGCCACATGCCGCATGCCACCCCTCTCTCACTCCCTCTCTCACTCCCTCTCTCTCTCTCTCTGCCCAGCCTTTTGAATAAAAAGATGGGAAAATGTAAAGTGTGTGGGACGTTCGTTGTGCCATTGTTTTTTATATAACTCAATGCACACCAGTCGGTCAGCACAATGGAGAACCTTCCTATATATGTACATATATACATATATGTAGAGAGGCTTATATACATATGCACATATGTCTACGTATATGAATTCCAATTATGTGTATGATTTGCCGAGTTGTTCAAATATTTGCATGCTTTTACCTTTCAGATGCAATTTTGTCGGCTTCTTTTCTGAACATGAGTGCGAGTATGAGTTCGAGTATGAGTATGAGTATGAGTACTCATACTCAGACGCATACAACTCCGACAACTCATTCAAATGCAGACTGACAGAAAAAGAGGCAAAGAGTGGGAGAGTTGAAAGGAAGTCGTTGTCATTGATCTGAACTTTCTTGGACACAGCATGACAATTATTGGTAAGAGAGACTCCGAGAGGGCCTAGAGCCATAAAGATGCGACGATTCGGAAAAAGGTCTCCACAGTTGTAATGACATTTCGTGTCGGCATGGTAAAAATCTTTTATAGCCCAACGCTCCAATTCAGTTTCAACCTGCAATTAGCTCTCGTTGGTTGCTCTCGTCTCCCTCTTTTTTTTTAAACTTGATCTTCCCCAAAAACTGATACATACCTACATACATACATACATACACATATATTTGGGTACGTGCTCTAAACCAATTATGGCAAAAGACTGACACGAGTTCCAGAGAGTCATCTATATACATATATGTATTTATATATGTATGTTATATATATAATATGAGACTTGTGGTCTTTTATTGTCCACATTAGTTACCAGCCGGTTCGTGAGCTTCGCTTTATGCCAACATGATGATCCCATTGATAATGACGGCCTCACAATTAACAAATCTACACAGATAGAGATACTTGAATACCCTTACAAGATACTTTATATCATGATACTATTCGGAAGCAAACTGAAAAATTATAATGTAATAATGTTTAAAAGAAAAGTAAGAATGTTAATATTTATATTATTATAAATATAAAAACTAAAAAATATGGGAAAGATAAGAACATAAATTCTTATAAAAGCATTGATCACTGACAGAGTTGTATAATTTGTAGAATTTTAAAATTTGAAAATGATAAGTCTATGAATATCATTTCTATATCCAACAAAAAAACAATAAAAAATTAAGAGTAAAGAATAGTAATTTTTATTACACTACCACAAACGTACAAAAGATATTTGTATAGTTGTAGTATATAACAGTAGAAGATTTAAAAATAAAAAAAAATTTCAATGAATAGTTACATATATAAGGTAACAAAATTAAAAAAAATTTTCCGAAAAGCGTTGACAAAAAGTTTTCAGTTATGATTCTTAACTAAAACATTCTTAGCCAAGTAACTAACATACCCCTAGTTTCCCGGCGTATATAATTAGATGTCATTCTGCTCAAATCGCATCTTCATAGCGCCTACTGCTGATGATGATCATTTCTTTGGGGCTTTCATCTCTTTTGTCGCGGGTTTGTCGTTGGTTTTCGACTTGATTAATTGAAGAACTGAAGTTATGTGTGTTGAGCTCGCTTTGTGTTTTGTTTTCTTCACTCTTTTGGGTCTATTTTGCTTCTATTTTTTTTTTTACTGAACTAATGCCTGCCAGGTGGCACTCATCGCATCATCTACAGCCACAGTCGCTGTACGTCTCATTGATGCGTACCTTAATTATAACGCCATCGAGTTGCGTCATCATTTATAAGCGCCGTCAAAAAACCAAAACCTAAATCAGAGCAATCATATCAATTTTATATATACTATATATACAGGTAGATAGTTAGAACAATTAGAGCCTTCTATTTGTAAGTAGATTTTTAAATTTAAATAAATAAACCCTGTGAATCAAATAACGTATAGGGTATCCTTTATTAAAAGACTTGCTGTCATCTGCCAGGTATCAGAAATATATTTGATAATAGTCTAATGTTATCTGGGCCTGTAACAGAACAAAAATTCAACAAGTATGTAAAATTGGTTACAGAGTATCTCCTATTCGAGTAATATTATTAATTTATGAATATCTAACATCAAAATGAAAAATCTCCACTTTTCACATAAATACAGTCGAACTTACTTAACTCGAACTTCTATAACTCGAATTTTCTCTAACTGAGCAAACTATTCTGCTTCCATAACTCGAAAATCTCCATAAGTCGATCATTTTCTTTCGATAATGGTGATTCGAGTTAGGGAAGTTCGACTGTATTTATAAATATTTTAGTTTTTTTTTTCAACTTTCATGTATTTTCTAAAAAAAAAAAATAAAAACTTCGTATTAAATAAATTGTTATGGAATCCACAAATTTAAAAAAGTGTGTATGCCAAGGTGTGTATGCCAATATTTTCTATTATTTTTCTTTTTTGTGGTATTTGTTCAAGTATGTATTAAAAATTCTATTGAAATGCTAAAAATTGTAAACTAAGACAATTATAATTTTGGTAAATGCAAAATAGCATAAATAAAGCAAGAGCCGAACAAATAAAACAATACGGGAATCCACAATGCAAATCCCATCAAAGTCGGATTAGCCCAAAGAAGTTGAGCAGTCGGAAAGCGAAATGTGAAATTTGGAAATAAGGAAAGCTGAAATGGGAAATGGGAATAGGGAAAAGGCTAACGCCGGATTTTTGGATACGGCTGCTTAAGATCAAGGTAAACACAACAGTCGAATACAATGTGAACACAATGGCACAGTGTTGCGAATGAATAATTATAATAATAGGTCAAGCAGGTTGAACAAAGGTTCAGCACGAAGGATCCGGCTAAGGATCTGCATTGATCCTGCAGAGTTTTGCCGTTGTCTTTGCCTGCCATAGCGCCATGCGCCTCAATCATTTTTTTTAGCCTTTAGCGCACAATATAACAAAGCAACACCGCAACCGTATCGACCAGTACTATATATGTTCCGTTGAGTTGGTCGTACCGTACGGGCGGCACAACACCACACAAAACAAAAGCGACAAACGGTAAGCGGTGAAACGGTGAGAGGTGAACGATGCTCGCAGCAGGCAAAACAAAAGCCAAAAACAGCAAGCGTTAAATACAGCGAAATGGCAATGGGCCAAAAAGAGCAATCATTACTCCAGACACAGAGCGAAAGAGAGAGAGAGAGAGAGAGGGCTAGAGAGAGGAAGAGAGTTGGTCCTTTTGCCTGTACCAAGGGACTACAGTAGCAGCGCGGCTTACAAAAGGCACAAAGGGCACAACACAACTAATTATCCTATTCACATCAAGTGTGTGTAATTACTCTCTCCCTCTCCCTCTCACTCCCTCTCTCTCTATCACTACGACGTTTGCACTGGCTGTGATCTCAAGTTCATGATCGATACCGTGTGCCGCGATCCTGACCAAATGCCCAAAGGACAGCAGCATTTTCTGCAAGACAAGCTAATACACTGAAAGAAAACAAAGCTGAATAACAAGCTAAATCAAACATATAGCAATGCAAATTGCCCAGCTAAAATATTATTTGTTTCTTCGATTTATTTATTTATTTAATCAGCCTCACCCTTTTGGGGCTCCACAATGATCAGTCAGTTAGTCAGGACAATGAGATTTGTATATCTATACTGTATATAAATGTAGATGTCGGAATGTCTAAGCCAATTTAGATACTGATTTAATAGATATGAACTAAATAAGTTTACTTTTAGAAATGTGATATCAAAAGTCTTGATCAAGCCTTAAAGTTTTATAAAATCCAATAAATTGAGACTGTCGTATTTACAATAAATGCAAAATGTAAAAATTAAAAATATGTTTTTAATTCATAATTCATTCAAATATATAGGAAAGAATCTATAAGCGATCTATTAATATTCAGCATCTTAGAGATGGGTCTTTTTAAATCTTATCTATATTATTGAAACATATGAATATGTATAACAATTAAATGGACCTTAAATAAATATGTACTTTTTAAATGTTTCATAATCATAATTTACCTAAAACTTTAAAAAATTTCATAATCATATAATATTACTTAAAAAAAATAATAATTTTGTTTAATAAACAATTATTTTATTTAGGATTAGAGTTTCCTTTTATTCCCCTCTTTATATTTTAGAGAAAATAAGTTTGTTTATACGTGTATTAATTTTTTTTTTTATGTAGCTTGATTTATTGTGTTTGTTATAGTAATTTTTGCTCAGTGTATCATATCCTGCCTGCTGTTTTTCCGTTTTTGTCAGTTTCAATTTGTTTGCTGCCGTGGCAAGTAGTAGACCCAAAGCCAATTACCGATTATATCTGCCTGGTAATCTGGTAACTGGCAACTGGCAACTGGTAAACGCCGCCTCATCATTTTCGCACACGGCCCACGCAGTATGTCAGTTGTTAACTGTTTGTGACAATGGGCATAGGTCATAGGGCACACACACACACACACATAAGCACACACACACACACACATAAGCACACGCAGAGAGCTAGACAGCGGCAAATCAAGCAACTGTCGTTCAAACAAATTGTTGACCAGTTTGTCAGTCCGTCAGTCGGTTCAACTGTCCGTCAGTTTGTCAGTCCATCACTCAGTCAGGTGAGTGCGTTAGTCAGATGCCAGGGAAACATACGTTAATCATCAATCAAAATCATAGCACCATTGCATCAAGCCCTCTACTACTTTACCTGTTCAAATCCCAGATCCGAAATTTGAAATCCGAATTCCGAAATCCAAATCCCAATCCAAGTGCAAGTACAAGTCGTATTCCCAATTCAAGGTCCATGAGCCCACATTGGGTGATCTGGCATGATTTTTTGACTCAAGATGAATCGGCCGGATTGTTCGCACCCCGTCGATAAGCAGTTAATTATATTTATTCTCATCCTGTTTTCTTCTCTCATTTTTTTTTCTTCTCCTCCCTCCTCCCTCCTCTAGTTCTTCTTCTTACCTATGGGCGTTTTCTATTGCGGCGGCTTCGCTTTGTGTTTTCGAATTTATTCCAAGTACGCGTGTCTAGTTGCACTTTCCAGCATTATTTTCGTCGATGTTTCGGCGCCAGGAATGATTAATCAATGGCAGTCAATACTATACTACACAACACACAACTTGAATGCATTGCAACAGTTACAGTGTATTGTCTCTGGTTGTGCTCGCACTTGAAGGAAAACCGTATAAATCATAATTTCATTCCCAAATTGTACATCGTCAATCAACATAATGAAATACCATTTCGTGCTCGAAAAACTCAAGTAATCTACTAAAAATGACCCAGCACTTTTGATCGATCAAAGGGAACTCTCTATCTCTCTAACTCCCTCTCTTTCTCTCTTCATTTCTATCTTTCTTCGGGGTTCCATTGCTTAGATTTGACACCTTTTACGAAGAAGTTTTGATCTCATCAAAAGAAACTTACAGATTTAACTGATCCTATGATACGAATAATACAAGTCTAATGAATAATTTTTATTTATCTTTTATAAAATATTTAGAATATCTTTTATTCGAATTAGACGGAACTGAAATAATACAGGAATTCAATTTTGAAAATTTTGAAAACTTAAGTTTGTATTTTGCACAGTATTTGATAATCTATATTTTCAAACTTGTACTGAAAAGGTTTAACCAAAATATATTTTGTGTTCTACCTTTTCCTTTTTCTCCGTCTTATTCTATTTATTATCATTATCTTTATAAGCTCTCTAAACGAATTTTTTATAGTAAGTATGACTAAATTGACATATTAAATTTCTGTAAATTTCTCTATATAGAGAGTATGCCATCTGGTTTATCAGGTAACTTGTCATTGAATAACAATTATTATTGCAGCTTTAAAGAAAAAAGCGGTCTGAAGTTTGGGTAGCACATAGTATTCGCACCCCTTTAACGAGTATTTGGGGTAGTGGCAAATGGACTATTCAAAATTATCAACCCGTCATTTCCGATGGTCTTATTAATGAAATTTTTCATTAGCCTCGTTAAAGGGTGGGTATGGACCACACCCCCTTTCAATTGCGCTGTATTCAAATCTGTGAAAAAAAATACACAATTTGTAAAGAGTTGAAATCGATGCGAAATACAACTTGAAAAGAGAGAAAAATTTGGGGTGGTTCATACATGCATATAACTCACAACCTACTATTGTATATTTTGTACTCATTATGATATTCTAATAAGATATTTCAAATGTTGGAACCATTTCCAGTTGTATCTGCTGCTTTTCTGATCAGATATTTAACTTTTTATCTCAGCTTAAATGATAAGCCAACAGATGGCGCTCGAGAATTGTTGATCGTTTGGTTTGTGTATTTGCTAGCAAATAAGTGTGACCAAATGCGCCAATATATGTCTACAAACGACAACAGATAAATTATTTATATATTTTTTTATTGAGAAATGAAAAAATGAGAATTAACATGTCCTATATATTTTCCTCTTTCGGAATTGGTTACTAAAACTTATGTTTTATAGCTTAAAAATAAAATTGGAAAGTTTACAAAAATAAAAAATCACTTTTTCATAAAACTGGAGACTTGAATTAAAAAGTGCTAGAACTCTCGTTTCTTCATTTTTTGTATTCGAACCATTCTTAAGCTTAGCTTTTGAAAATATATATGCATACTAATTGTATTGTTCAAGTTTAACCCCAACCTATAACTGACCTTTGTGGATTTGGCTGCGAACAAGTCAAATTCATGTCCAAATGCTGCTGAAGAGCTGAAAGTAGTCCGAGTAGCCCGAAGTACAGCCCATTGTACAATAATATAACAATATTATGCCATACAATGTCCACATGAATAACATCAAAGTGATGTAATGTTCTCGATGCTCTCGATGTTCTTGTTGTTCCCGTTTGTATGTTGTTGGTTGTTTGTTGTTGTTTATCTAAGGATAATGGATAATGTGTTTGCGTCCGTGGAATGTCAAAATAAAAAGTGTTTCAAACGCAATCAATTGAAATTAATTTGCATAAAGGAATGTCCGCATAGGCATTTGCGACTCTCCATGGGGCAGCTATACGAATATATACCCGTAACTGGTAGATCTCTGGGGGGTTGGGGGTGCTGGGTGCTGGGTGGTGGAAGGGGCGGTTGTTCGACCTGGGGATAAGTTTGCTCTTTGTTGCTTGATTTGTGGCTGCGCCTCTTCATCTCTCTTCCCCTCTCTATCTCTCTCTCTCTCTCTCTACTGCCTGCTCGTTGTCGTCTTTACAATTAGATTTTAATTTGTTCATAATGAGAGGAGAATGGGAAACCAAACAGAAACAGAAACAAAACAGAAGCGGGCCATAAAGTCTGTTACCAATATGTGTACTATGTATATTTCAAACTCAAACACTGATAAAAAAAAAGTTATAAAATCAAGATTCTAAGATTTTTGGTCTAAAAAATGCGTCGAGAACATAAAATTCTTAATTTAAGAGAACACATCTTGGTTTTAAGAACATTTAAAATAAGACCAAGTTCTTATTTTAAGAATAAATGTTCTTAAAATTAAAACAAACAAAAAATAAATAAATAAAAGTATTTTTTCTAAATTTTTTTATATTTGTATATATTTTATTTTGTCTTGGTAATTTTATAGATTATATTTATAATTATATATATATATTTTTATAAAAGATCTAATATTAAGATTTGATGAGTTTTTAGAAGTTGGTCCTTTTTTTCAGTGTAGCAATGTTGGGTGCTCAGTGACAAACCGTTTGCATTCACATGAACAGCATTTTCATTGGACTCCCGTTTTGTGACTCCTTGTCCTGCTCCTTCTGCACACACTTTTGCTTCCTCTTCCATCTTCCTCTCCAATCTCTCCGCTTTCCATCTGCCTCTGTGTGTGTGTGTGTGTGTGTGTGCACTCGTATGACTCGCATGTGACCCAGGGGCATTTTCGGCTCGCAGCGGAAAACTCTCTGTTGGCACAGCCAGAATTTAGGGTTTAAAATTAATTAAGCGGAAGCAAGCAAGTACGTTTGATTGTTTTAGACAGTTGCTGATTTTTTCTAAAATTCATTCCCATTTAATTTAATATCCGGCTGAGGCGGCTGCCATTGCCGCCTAATGACTTTCATATAAATCGCTCAAAGCTCAAGTTCTCATTGCTCTTGTATTTACAAGATTTCTTCTATCCCAATCGATTTTCAACAAATTTTAAATCAGCTTGTTTCTCATTTACGTATTATATTTAATGTTCCCTTTAATGTATTGTTTAATTTAATATTAACTGACAAAATCCTAACAGGGAGTTTATTTGCTTGTTAAATATGGAAGTTGCGGACAGTGCTGCCACCATATACAAAGTATACTGATTAAAAATAAAAAAAGGATCTTAAAGAACTTATATGGAATTTATTGATTCGATATGATGTCGTAACTTGTAATAAAACTTAAAGGAGATACCAAAATATTAAAGCTTTTAGTTAAGATATATCATAAAACTATCGTACACAAAAACAAAGTTCTGAATTCCGGGCTTAAATTAATCCAATAAGGTGCCAGAAGTATTGTAATCCCGGTTTCTTATCAACCAAATATGAAATACTTGAATCAAGCCCGATTTTTCTCAACAAACATTTTATTTTTGGGGTTCTGTAATATTGCATTTCGATTTTTTAATATAGTTTCCATATATCCTGAATACATACCTAAAAAATGCAAGATAAAATCAAGTCTTTTAACTTGAGTTTTAGACTTTTTAATTATTATTCATTTATTATTAATTATTTTCTTCAATCTGTGGAATTTTCTCAATATTCCCAAAAAAAAAATGTTAACAAATGATGAAAGTTGATTTTTTTCAAATATTCCAGTGTGGTCCATCTGTGATGAGTTGACAAAATGTCGAGAAATTTGAATCTGCAATTACGAACTGGCGTCTGGTTTAATTAATGAGAGTGACTTGTGCAATGCAGTTCGGATATTGGTAATGTTCCAGATTTTACCGAATCATCATCATGTCTGCCCCAAAAAAAAAAAAAGTATATACACACACATATACATACATGTAAGTTTGTGTATTTACTGTCACTTGGCCATTAGTTGCTGTGTGGATTTGTGGAAACTCTCAGGATTCAAGTTATGCACAAAATGACAGACTGTCCCCGGCGTAATATGCAATGCAAACAAAGATGAAACAAAGCAAATCACGCAACGAAATAATAATTGAAAACTCCACTCCCCTTCCATCACTTCCTTTCAATGTCATCCCCACATAGCACTTCCCCTCTACGCCTCTGTCTATGACAATCATCAATCATTTAGGTGTTGTTGCTGTTGCGTGATGTTTGACCTGAAGGGTCTGGGGAAAAGGACACGAATGTGGGACACTAACCAGGGCTACAGGTCATCCACTATCGAGGCAGAACAAATTAGTGTGCCCTTGTACTGCCAAGATATTTTGAGAAGGTTGGGATCTTTCACAATTGATAGAAGAACAGATTTGAAGAGTCTAATATTTGAAGATTTCAATTTTAATATAATACTTATCATAATTACGAAATAAATCAACATTTGCAAGTAAATTTCCTAAATGCACAAAATTAAGATACAGAATTAATTTTGAATTGACATTCAAATTAATGTGGAATTCAAATCTGCCAGGTTTATGTTTTATGTGGGTTTTGTTTTTTGAAAAAGGTATGAACCAAAGATTTGTTTTTTTTTTTTGTTGAACATCAAATATGGTACACAATATATATTATCTGATAAAGTAAGAAAGTGTTCTATAAAAAATATCAAGACTATTTTAACTTTACTAGAAAAATTAATAATTTTTTTACATTTTCAAACAACCTAATTATGACAAACCTATAAAAAACCTAATTAACATATGATTTTTCGTGTTCAATACAAATAAGTTTATATATATTGCCATATAAACTAATTCTAAAATGCCACATTATTTATTTATTAATCACACTATCAATTCACAATACTTACCTCCTCTACAAACCTGAAATTTCCAACTGTATTCCCCTTATTACCAATTTTTCCTTCAATTCCAATGCCAATCGGAAATTGCGTGTTTTCGGAAGGTAATGCGAAATATTCTGCAGAGCTTCAATGATTGTGCATTAGTTAATGCTCTGCTTTCACTTGTTACATTTTTATTTTCATTTCTGTTTTCCATTCTTTTTTTTTTTGTATATTTTGTTGGTTTTTTGTTTTGTTTTATGAGGCTCTTCCAAGTTGACTTCTAATTGAAAAGAGGTTGAACAAATAAACACAAATCGTAATGAAAGTTTATATGCAATAAATATTTTGTTGGTTACAGCGAGAGTTGAGCGCAGTTGTTGCTTTTGAATTTTTCATTTGGAAAAATAAAATTGAAAATTCAATTTCGCAATCATTTTGGCACCCCCCAGACACCGACCAACACCCGCTACTACCCTCCCCGCCCACAAGCTGACTGCTACCCTTGCTGGAGATTAAAAACGACAAACTCCTGACGACAGACTGAGCCTGTCGTCCTCCCCCCTCTTCACCACCTCCCCTTCCTCGCAGTAGTCCCGCCGACGACGGCGACGACGACATTCGGGAGTCACGTGATGGGTTGAGTATTTGTTGGTGGTTGTGGATCTGGACCTGGTATAGCGACTGCTCCTGGGCGGATTCATTAGGAAGGCGGATAGTAATTGCCGGGACTTGAAAGTTTGCCCGGTTAGATTTGGATTCATCCAAAGCCGAAGCTGATGCTGATGCTGAAGCTGAAGCTGCAACTCGGACTATCCGTAATAATAATTAAAATAAAAAAGTTTTCTGCCAGCAAAAACAAGACGAGAACAAAAAAAAGACAACAACAGAAAGGGTGGCAGCCCTGGGACTTAAAGACAAAGACCCTTTTAAAGAGTTGCCATTTGCTGAATGGATTCCCAAATAAGTACAGGTTATGCTTTCAGGCTGGGGCATTATTAATTAACCCGTTGTTAGTCCATAGCGTCCTCATTTGTTCTAGCTTTTTCAAATTATGCACCTATTAATGTTTAAAGCGCATAGACCCAAAAATAAAAACACAAGTCCCACAACCCACAAATAGTCCTTCTTCCCTGTCCTCGAATGGACCATCAAGTTTTATGTGCTGGCACAAACCGTTGTCAAGGAATTATGGCCCACTCGCTAAAGGGTCAACATGTTCATAAATATTTGCATAATTACGTAACCCAACTATAAGCAAACAAAAAATGGAACCCCACTAAACCTGAAATGAGTATCAAATTCACAAAAATTATCTCGCAATGAGTTCATAAGGAAATCATGATTAACCTAACTAAAACTTAACCTGAAGACTTTAAAAAGAAATATTCAAAATCACATTCAAATTAAAAAAAAAAAAACAAAAAGTTTCAGGAACTCAAAGCAAAACTTATTTAAGGAACAACAAAAAATAAAAAAAATGCAGATGAGCTTTACAAAACTTTTTGATAAAAATAATAATAGTTTATAATTTAAAAAATTTAATAAATATTTTCAAAATTGAATAAATATGTGACTGAAAATCAAAAGACGGAAACTAAAATATTTTCTAAATGTTATATATTTAAATCCAAAAAGTTAGTAAACTCAAGGAACTAACTAAAATTTGAATTCCTACCAATTGAGAAATTCCGCAACTGAAAATAACAGTCAAAATCTTTGAGTTTAATTAATTTCAAATCAATTTTTAAATATTAACTGGAAACTAACTAGTCCAAATTCTAGAAAACAAGTCTAATAAAAATAATTTAGCTCTAAGAATAGAAAACAAAACTAAAAATGATTGTTAGGAACTTTCCAACAACTGAAATAAGGGAAATCTTTAACTGGAAAATCTGTAAATGAAGTCAAAGAGTCAAATAAAATTTGGAATTTCGAATACGACTAAGTTGTCCCTGGTAGTTCATGAGAGTACACAAGAAGGTGCTGTTTGGACCAAAACTAAACACAAACTCGCAGAGAGAATGAGCTTAAGAAAGTGAGATAGTGAGAAAGAGACAGGGAGTAAGTTTATTTGCACAATAAATGTTCTATAGAGTTAATCACAGTGAATACTCGCAATGTGTGTGTGTGTGTGTGTGTGTGTGTGTGTGTGTGTGTGTGTTGGGGAGCAAAGTTTTGTGTTGGAGCATTCAACCACAAAAGACAACCCACCATAGAGTTGAAGGCATTTAAGGAAACGTTTTCAATTAAGGCGAAATACCTTAAGGTAATGTTGAAATCACTTAAAGAAATGATAATCACTTTGTACACACACGTTTAACTCCTCAGGGCTGCTCACTTTGCTCAGCTAATACTAATACTCGTACTACCGTTCTGTTTGTCGAGGGAGGGACTCCAACCAGAGACAGAGACATAGACAGTCAGAGTCGAGTCCTTGAGCTCTCGTCCTTGTCCTTATCATCATCGTCGTCGTCGTCGTCGTCGTCGCCTTTGTCTAAGTCAGTTCAGTTCAGGTTTTGGGCTGTTCAGTTCACTTGTTTTTGTAGTGGATTAACCCGAGCAAAAGAAATAAATTCACCTGCAGATGCTGACGAGTACCTTGGCGAGTGTGGATAGCCCTCAACCTACTCTCCCCTCCCCTACCCTTCCCTTTATGCACCCCCTTAGCCACTTCCTCGAGGAATGCCAATACGCATATGGAGGCAATGTGGCCAAGTGAGGGTATCTGAAAGGGGAGCGGGGCAGCTGGTGTTTGCTCTGCAGTTAGAAGGGGGGAAGTTTTCGGTAAGCTCTTTTGCCAAAAGGAAAAAGGTAATTTAGTAAATAATAGGGTCAAAAGACAAATATTGTTGTGGGTTCGCTTTCGGCGTGTTTTGTGCGTGAAAAGCGTGTATAAGTTACTTTGCAGCAATTGAGTACGATTAACTGGCGGCTGCCAAACCAAGTAGCATGCCACATGTAGCAAGCTCCATGGTATATTGATTCCACCTAAATCTCCCCCATCCTGCCAAATCACATGGTATCTTGAATCAACATATGTGCGGTGGCATTTATAAATTTTTGCGAATTTACCCCAAGTATTTTCCACTGTCAATTTGAATAATGTTTTCACAATTTGTCAAGTTGTATTGTATAAAGCGTTGGTAAAGCGAGCAACGACTAGCAGATACCCTACACTCACACAAATATGAGTTAACTTAGATTAACTTTTGTAATCATTTAATTCGCTTAAGATTGACAATTTGTCAATTGAATATGATTTGCTACTTTACAGTTGCAAAAATGTAAATCACAAATATTATTAAGTTTTTGATAAATTTTATTTATTATAGCTTGTCTTTAAACATTGCCTAAATGTATGCTATAAAAAATGTAATTAAATGATTGTGTTTTCGAGAAGTCCGATTTATAAGTAAAAGTTTTTAATGCTCAAGAAATTTAAATTATATTAAGAACTTTTCATCGATTACTTATAGAACTTACGAATTATACCTTTTTTAGTCTCAGTCTATATATTTTTATATGTGATTTTGTATATTTTTTAATGTTTTATTAGCATAATGTATTAGCATGAATTAGTATAATATCAAAATAAAGCTTATTGAAAATAAAACCGACACTCTTTTTAGATCAATCATTAATTTTGAATTGGTAGAAATTTTTCTTATACTTAGTGACTTATGTAGATAACTCTAAGGTCTACCTGTAGTTTTGATTAACTTTAAACTACTCGTAGAACACATAAATTTATTTATCCAAGTGACTCGCAGTAATTTCTAATCAAAGAGAGTAATGTTTAAAAGTAATATTTTGTTTTCCTGTTCCACATTTTGTATTTTTTTTTCGTTTCGTTCTTTATTCAAATATTTTGTTAATGCAAGATTTTGTGGCTTTTAGACGGTCCCCAGTGCTGGACGTCATAAACTTGTTGGCAAGGGAAGGTGAAAGCTATGGACAAAACTTGTTCTTTGATGCACCATTTTTTTTTTTTTTTTTTTTTTTTTTAACATTCTACATGGAAGGGGATTTGTGGAAGGAGGGAGTGTGGTAACTGCCAACGGGAATGGTGCGACGGACATTAAGTAGTAGAATGTTGTCTTTATAACACTGTGAACACAAACAAAGAAAAGGTCACAGCATGCCTTCAGCACAACAACAACAACAACAACAAGAACAACAAGTCAAGGAAAACTTGACTCACCCCGCAGCAACAATTTTTCAATAAATTAGGTTTCTTTACAGATTCCGTCGTCGTCGTCGTCGTCGTCGTCGTCTCAGTATCCATTTAAGTCCTCGCGACGGCATGCGGCAAAAGCAATTCACCCCATATTTGTTTTGGCTTTTGTGTACGCAAACGAGGGCGAAACTTTTAGCGGCAACTCCCCCCACCCCCTCTTTTTCATCTCCCTTCTCCTCTCTCCATCTTGCCGGGTCTAGGTCCAGGTCAAGTCCGAGGGCCGCGAGCCAAATATGCTTTTTACCGCTTCTGCTTTTGCTTCTGCAGCAGTCGCTGATTTATGTTCTTTTTAATGTGGCCAAAGTAAATGTCATTTAATTACACCCGATTTAATGGAATTTTACGCATTATCGGTAAATTTTTTGGAAAAACTTCTGCCTCTTTCACTTCCGCTTAGCCTTTGGGCCTTTTTAACAAGTCAACTCAGCGTCCTCTCTTCGCGTTGTTTGTTCTACTCGTCGCGGAGTGGCGAAGGGGGGAGAAGGGGGAAGAAGGGAAACTTGGCCGACAGTCAAATCATAAGCCACAACCAGATGCGACATACTACATCAAAGGAATTCTCTGCATTTTTTAGTAGAAAAAAACCAAAAAATAAAAAAAACCCTCAAAATTACAGATTTACTTATGCAAGAACCAAAAGTAAAAAAAAAAAAGGCTGAATTAAGTTTTTAATTATATTTTATTGACGAAAAATTTGTTTTACTTTTAAGTAACAAACTAAATAAGATTTGTCTTTATTTGTTTTTAATATAAATTGTTTTTTTTTAATAATACTTTCCCTAAATCTAATAAATAACAATTACTGTTAAAAACGAATCAAGACGAGTTTTATCACAAAAATTTAAGGAAATTGATTTCAAATTAATAAATTAGTTTGAACTATAACTATCTGTAGACATCGTACCTAAATTTACATATAATTCAATTATTCAATTATGTTCAAAAAATCCCATCAAAAATTATGTATTTCTTATAAGACATTATATTTATTTAATTTCTTATAATTTTTATTTGTAAACATACTTAATTCACGATTTCCTTGCCTAGTTTCCTAAATTTAGCTTTCTTTAAAAACTTCCACGCAATTATCGATAGAATTTACACTCTGCAAACTATTGAATGTATTCTTAAAGATGATGTGTATATAAAATTTGAATGCTACTAACTTTTACATTAAAGTACAATTATAAAGACAACTCTAAATATAATAAAAAATATTTTTTTAGATGTCAACCTTTTATATATTTAAATATTTATATCTTAAGAAGTTATCAAAATTTTAAATTTCCATTTCCCGACTTTTATGGCAACTGCGATCGTTCAGACAGCCGTCAGAGTTGCCAACATCTTCGTGACAGCAATTATCCCCATCAACTTTTTAACTTAAAACAGGAAAAAAGAACCTCAAGAAATTAAAACATTTATCTTACTTGTAGCACATCAACTAACCTGTAGCTTCTAGAGATATTTATGGAAAAAATGGGGCAATTTTGTGGTCAAGGACCAAGGCTAATTACAGCTGACAGTAGGTGACTAATCTGTAATATTACGAAAATCGCTGGAAAATGGGAACGAAAGTAAAGGAAAAGAAAATCATTTCACAGCACATGGCATGGTCACATCTGTCCCAGAGTCTGGATAAAATTGCTTTACTTTAGACGATGACGATGTTGAGGTGGGTGTAGTGTATGGAGGGTGAATTGCATATTTCAACGGGGCAATATTTTCCAGCAGATATTCGGCTATAGCTACAGTTAAAGCTGGAGGGGCGGGACGGGCGGTGTGGTTAGCTCTAAACAGCATTAAAAAGCCTTGTCCCAAGCTGTTGGCAAAGAAGGTAATTGCTATAAAATTGCTTTGTAATTGCTTACTAGAAACAAATAGCCGTCACATTAATAAAAACAAAAACAAAAAAAAAACAAGTAAAAATGCGGTCTTTTAAAGTAAAGCAGAACCCCCATTTCCCCCCCTCCCCAACTCCCCTCTCACCCCTCTCTCCCCTCTCTTGCAACTCCTCGACTCGACGTGGTGACGCTGACGTGGGTCTAACACTTCGACTACCCTGTCGGGTGTGCCAATTTCCAACTCTCCCCCTTTTCGAGTCGAGAGAGAGAGGAGAGAGTAGAGAGAGAGAACCGCTTTATTTAATTAGACGCTCACAAACCAATTAATCAATTTTGGGGTTCCTGCTCCCATTTCCCATTACGTTGTCCTTACTCATTCCAATTCAACCATTTCTATTCCAATTACCGTTCTCCACTCTTCATTTAGCCAGGTCAACCCTAGGCTATGTTCTCTTGTCTCTTGTCTCCTGTCTATTGTCTATCGTCTATTGTCAATGTCAAATTATGTACACTTTTATGCTAAAATTAAGTAATGCCTCGGCATCTTCGGGAGGAGTACAAAATATCTTAACCATAATACCTAACAAAACAACAACAACAAGAACAACATTGAAAGAGGAAGTTGGAAAAAAAAGAAACAAAACACAAAATAAATAAATAAAATCCTGTTAAGACCATTTATCACCCGACAATTTGTTGTGAGCCCAATTTTGTTTTTGCCGTTGACGTGATATTATTTACAGAGGACTGATTTCACCCTCTTGAATTGTTAACCGCATTTACGTAAAGTTCAACTACGTGTTGTTATGCCTAAAATATTTACACAATCCCAGGCCAACAAAATCACTTGAAATCGCGGCGCACTTTGATTAAAAATAACTTAAAAATTAATTAAAATTAATAAAAAAAAAACAAAAAAAAAAACCACTGCCTGCAAGTTCACGTTCGCTACAAATATTTTATATCCACATACAATATACTTTTTTTTAATATTTTTATATATTACAATAGTTCTCAAACATGCCTGCTAATATTTTAACATTTTTTTTAAATATTTTCTATCGCTTTTTAAAATTTGTGTTCCGTAGTACGATACTTTTGCGATAGTTTGTCGATAAAACCAGTTCTTTTGCATTTATTTTTCACCACTATATGTAAATATAATAATGTTTTTTTGTTATGTCATCGTGATGATAGAGATTTTATTATATTATCCATTATTATCTTCCATCCGAATAGATATCGTTTGTACCTGAGAACTAACTGAAAAAAAAAATCTTTACTCCACATTTCATACATTTTTTTTTTAATGTGTAAAATGTAAGTTTAAAGTTAGATTTTCAAGATTACTAAAAAATGGTGAATTAAAAAAAAATTTTAATCTTAGTACTTTTTATAAGTCAAAAATTTGCATAGTCTGGGTATCAATTTCAAATTCGCAAAGTCAACGAACAAATCTGAGGAAATCTAATAGAAATAATAACCGTAGAATAGTTGAATTTTCATGTATGCAATTGAATCTTTATCTGTATATTTATCTTTATATTTATGCTTATGTTTATGTTTATCTTTGGTATGTTTATGGGCACGCATAGCAAATGAGCAAGCAAAATTGTTGCGAAAATTAAATCTTATTGTTTATTAAAGTACCCAAGGAAATTTCCTAAGGGAGCCTTATCATGTGTCGCCTGAATGAAACGGCATTTGAGCCCCGAATACAATCTTGCCCCATATGATGAGAGAGAGAGAGAGAGAGAGAGAGAGGGAGGGTGGGAGGTAGGGTGGTAGGGTGGGGAATATAATGTGTGTGTTATATTCAGCTTAATATGTAACTGGCAATTTGTGTGCAATAATACACTGTACTACACGGTGGAGGGAGTCGAGTGTAGACAATAAAATATGCAGCACAAGTGTAAATGAAATGTTAAAGGTGAGCTGGCGCCAAAAAGCGAAATTTGCATATTAAAAATTTAGCACATGCACTTTACCAGGGGCGTAGTCCTCGAGATGGGGGGTGAGGAGGCGTAAGGGGAGCAAACTGGGCAATAAATGCGTGTAGTCAATGCTAATGTGGCCATTACCATCGTGTGAAATTCATGATCTCATGCAAATCCACACAATCCGCATGCCACGCACACATCCGGCCGATAAAATTTGCAACTTTTGGTGACAAGCGATGGGAGATGGCGATGGCGATGGCAAAAGGATATGAGAGAGGTACAGGGGGGGGGGGACTGGGAAAACTGGGAGCCATCTGATGGCAAGTGGCAATGGTTAAACGCGGCCTGTGGCAATGCCAGCCGCAGTGAAGGTGTCATAAAAATCCTATTATGCACATTACAATATCAAAGGAACAGGAAGAACAGCAATGGATGCCACACGGAATCCCATGAGGAAATGCGTAACATGCAAAGGGCGCAAAAATCAAGGGGAAACACCATTGAGAGGGTAGCGGGTGAATCGCGTAACGGAAACGGTGAATAAAAACGGTAAATGGTAACAGCACCACCAAGCACAACCTGAGCTGCTTCACGTGGGTTGTCACCTAAGTTCGAGTATTTCTTGAACACTCATAGGTTTGTAAGACCTCTACTCCTAAGATTTTAACTTAAGCCTCCTTTTCAATTTAATACAACAAAATTGATTTTTGCTAAAGTTTACTATTACTTCTTCGTTTTTTTAGAGAATAACAAGATTCATTACAGATCAAAATTTTAAATTTTTTGGATTATCACTCCAAATATTATAGTAAATCTCTATTTCCTGCTTTTTTTTTTTTATTCATTTGCTTCAAAATCATTTAAATCTTTTTAAGTTCTGTTCCACATTGCAACAGTTCTACAAATTAGTTATACAACAATTTTTCTAACTGTTCTAAGCTTGTATATTTTGTATAGCATATTTTTTGGAGCTTTGCAACGGAATTTAGAATTGCTCCAACTTTTATTGCTAAATAGTACTTAGATTGAATTGAAAGAAGTATTTGATTTCTCTATTTTCTTCCGATCTAATCGCTTAATCGTTAATATCGATTCGAATTGAACTGTATAAAATCGATAAACGGATAAAAGTATCCCATTATTATGAAAATGATTAATATATGTCGGATTAAAAAATATCCAAATGTTACTTACAAAAATAAATTGATAACCGTATTAATCGATAACAAAATCTAGACTGCTTTATTCTGCAATTCAAATATATTTGTACACCTCTTTTATTTTCATTAAAATTTATACTTACAGGGTATATAAACAGAAATTGTTGCACATCTGTTACAACTATTGTGGCAACCCTCGGTCTGACATCCCTCGATATTGTCTTCTGACGGATATGCCATAATAAAATGAAGCAACCAGAAGATTTTTAATAAATTTGCAAGCAAATCAACCACTGCCAAAAAAGGTGTCCTGGCTGCGGTGCCAAGGATGCCACCGATGCCACTGATGCCACTGATGATGCCACATCGACCAGGCACCAGCAACAACAGCCACATCAACAGAAGCCAATGGCAAAGCTAAGGCCAAAAAAGCATCAGCAACAACACCCAAAGCGACATAAATTATGACAAAATATGAACCATTGAATGAGGCAAGGACCACGGGAGCCTTACATCCGCTTGATGTGCGCCGGGGTTGGGGGATGGGGGATGGGGAATGCGTATGCAGAGGGTGCGTATTTTAATGCTCTGGGTGCCGAGAAAAAGTGGCAAAACATAAAAGCGAGCAGCATGAAGCGCATAATAAGCAAATTATAGAACGTTTAGAAAGGACAAAACCCGTCTTCCGCCCCCCACTTCATCCTCTCTCCCACCTTGCTCGTTGCGCCCATGCGTCCAGAAACTCTGGGAGCCCCAGAGTTCAAGGCAAACATCGAGCTGCGTAGACTTTTCATCATTATGGCCAGAAGTAAACGTCTTCTGGTTCTGAGCAATGCAAATTTACATTTATTTGAGCAGCAAAACATACACTGAAAAAAAAGACCAGCTTCTTAAATCAAGAACATTCATCTTAAATATTTTGTTCTTAAAATAAGATTATTTTATGAAAAAATTACTAAAATCAAGATTATTAATCTAAGAAATCATAAAAGCTTAATATAAGAATCAAAATCTTGAAATGTTACAAAGGTATAAATATGTACAATTTCAGATGAAATAAATGGTGCAGTAGGCGGAGGTTCGAACCCTACTGGTTACAAATTAAAATTACTTTTATAATATTACCAAAAGCTATAAATATAAGAAATAATTTTTAATGTATTTATTTTTTGATTTTAATTTTAAGAACATGTATTCTTAAAATAAGCACTTGTTCTTAATTTCAATATTCTTAAAACCAAGAACATTTTTTTTGTCGGTGTAGGCCTATTGAGGAGTGGGAAAACTTCCAGGAAGGTCTTAAAAGTAGAAGAGGGTGGAGGCATACAATAAATTGTTTCTATTACTTACATCTACATTGCCACAAAATTTTGATAACCCAACGCAATTTTCAAATTACTAACGAACTGAAATTCAGAATCAACAGATGCCAAGCTTCTAAAAAAAAAAAACAGTTGTACCTCACTATGTAGCACTTTGAATTGGGAAAACCCGAGTGAAGTTTGATCGATATATTTATGATCAAATAAAATCTGATCAATTTGACAAAAGAAATTTATACAATATTCCTCTCACCTCACAGATATACTTCTTTAACTACCAATATTTTACATTTTCTAAAACTCCTTTTACCAAAGAGTTGTATTGATCAAATTTATGAGGGAAGTCAACTTCAGTGATCTCTAACAATAAATTCCTTATATTTTTTTTGAATATCGATTTTGTGCCGGTAAATAAGCTAATATTTCTTTACAGCTGCGACCATTGTCCACTTCCCACTTACCCTTTGACCATAATCCATAAACTATGCATAAATGTAACACATATTTACATTCACTCGTATAAATATTTCTCTGCTGAAAAAAACAATAACAACTACGTGCCAATAAAATGTAAATGTGATTTGCGAGTGTGCAAAGGGTTAAGAATTCTTATTTCACAAATTTCAAACCAGCTGGGTTTTCCACCAATTCCGAATTCCATTTGGGGCATATTAGCTAGTGCAGTCGGTTGGCTGAGAATAGTGCTATGTAGTATTTAGTACGTATATAATGGAAAATACTTCATCACTTTTAAAAATGTAATACTATTAAGTTTTGAATTTTTTTAGTTAATTTTTGATGAAATCAAAAATTTTTCAAGCAATCTATTAGAAAAATATATTTATTGGCTACTTTCAGTTGACTTACATTTCTGAAACACCTCTTTAATTATGGAACTTACTTATTCAGGTAAAGACATTTTTGAATACAAATATAAATTGGAGCTACCTTCTTGTTAAATAAATAATAATAATGTTTTCCAATACAAAACTAAAGAACTTTAAGAAACTAAAAAGGGAAAAAAGTGAATAAGAATAAAAATATATGGTAGTTAGTAGAAACTATAAAGCATACATTTCAAGTAGAGATATCATATCTCAAAATCAATTACCAAATAACACGCACAGCTCTCGGAAGGTAGCGCATCCCCAAGTTCAAATTCTGTCCAATTTTCACTTTTTTGGTAATTTAATTTATTTAAACTTTCGGTTTTTTTTATCGAGCTGCATATAAATTCATAAAGTGGAATTGATGGGTTCGCAACTATGTATAATAAATTGAAAAGAATCCCTTGAAAATGGTATAAAAATTTTTATGACCATGCCCCCGCCTCCTTTCGAATCGAGAGCCTTACCTTTAACCTTAGGATGACGTTGAGGTTGAGGTTCACTTTCCAATATCCCATCGATGTGAATGTGCTGCGAATACTAAACATTTTGGTTTTGGCCTGAGATTCCGTATTTGGCAAGATTTATACTTAACGGCAAGGTGCCCCCACCTCCCCTAGACATATCGACGAGACGTGTGTGCGGACAGAATGGGAGTAGCTTAGGATGGAGTGGAGTGGAGTGGAGTGGGAGGGGTAGCTAAGTGACCAACGGGACTCTTCCCCAGGGTGTCGTAATTTTCGAGATATGAATGTAAAACAATTTTTGGCGTTTCGAAACTGTCGAGTGTGCGTTACTTTTTAATTTGTTACTCTCAATGGAACTGGTCAATGCCAGAAATCGATATGCTATTCAATGCATAAATTTATATATGTATATATATCCTATAGATATCATACAAAAAAAAATAAAATGTACAATCTACCTTATGCTAATGTTTATGCAATCATTACAAATTGTTTCTCTATCAGTCGCATGAATCAAATGTAAAGCAAAAAAAAAAGAAAAACAATTACAAAGACAGAGGCGTGGGCGGATAGAAGAAGGGGAGGTGGAATCGGGCGATGGGCTAAAGGAATTCCTAAACAGTCACGTGACCAAAAAATCACAATAAATCCGTTAAAAGTCCACGGAAAATTTCAATAAACATCAACTGCTTTGCCTGTGAACCGGATACACATTTTCATATGACTTTTTCCCTCCGTCCGTCTGTCCGTCCGTCTGTCGGTTCGTCCATCCGGCGCCTGGGCTGGCACATTATTAACTTGTCATACAAAGATAAAAATTTATCAGCCTAGATGCGTGCGTCGTGTTACTTCACAGCGTGAGCTCAACATGAACGTCGACAACATTCCCAAACTACCCCCACCAAATAAGCAACCGAACCCAACCCAAAATCAACCCAAACCAACCCAAAATCCAACCCACACCCACAATTTAAGCCAAACCCAAGTGAAAACCCTCCTCACTTGGTCGAGACGAGACGACGAGACGCGACGCGAAGCGACTCGATGTGACCCGGTGAAAAGATGAAAAATTACTATAAAACGTTTTGTGGCATTTTAATGTCCACAAAATTCGTGTTTTTCTCCTTTATGAAATATTCAAAAGAAAAACAAAAGCCAATGCAAAATATGACGGACACTCTGATCCCAAGCATTAAAACGGCCTTGAAGCCACATTTCCAACTACAAATCGCTCTCTATATATATATATATATATATATATATATATATATATTTACAACTAATTTCCATATTATTTAATAAAATTAAAGACAAAATTTTGATGAATTACACTTGAAAAGAAAAATTAACTCCTTAGTTGAAGAACTTTATTTTAAAGAAATTAACTTTTTAGTTGAGAAATAAGCCTGACAATTGACCAAGACTCAACTTAAAATTTATATACAATCGACTTCAATATTATTCTCAAAGTTCAATAGCAAAAATAATTAAATTCCTGTTTCAGCAATTCTTAAATATACAGCTCCATTAGACTTACTATTTTAATTTGCGAGAATAAATGTCAAATTATATCCGATTAACAGCATATTTTTACTCCAAGATCTAAGCAAAAAATTATCTAAAATATGTATGTAAATAAGAGTGATTTTGGAAATTCAAACTCAATGGTAAAAAATATGCAGGTTATGGTTGATTGATTCATTTCTGAACAATTGGCGTTCAACTTATTTTCAAAAATGTATGCAAAAAAGAATTCGATTCTTAAAAATGTGGAAACTAGACTAGTTACGTTTGAACAATTCAATTTTTCTTCAATATTTGCTCTTAAGTTAGGTAATATTTGTTTTGTAAATTTCTCGAAAAATCTTTTTAGATTTCTAGCTTTAGTTTAAATTAAAATTAATTATTTAATTCAATTATTTTTGGTATTGGAAAGAGGTTCCCCTTATCAATAAGAAATGATCCACAGTATTTAATCTCCTACATAGATGAATGCATTAAGTAGATTTTATTGAACTGTAAGTGCGAACATCGAAGCATAATCCGTGTATATAATGGCTAATAAATCACGTCTACTTGTTGACGCATATTGTTCACGAATACATAATTAGCTTTTGTCCTTTATTGTTTCTTCGTTTTGCATTGCAATTAACTTGAATGTGGGAATAATATTGTACTTAAGACAATTCCCGTTGAAATGGTCTGCAAAAATAAAAAAAAAAAAAAGAAAAAAAAATATGGTAGCATGCCACTTGACCAGTACTTGCCACACTTCATTTGTATGGACGACATGCAACTTTTGGAGGCAAGTCGATGGGTATGAAGTAGTTGCCTCTAGGCCAATAAAAGAGGCTAAAATCAGGAGCATTATTCATTAGTCGTTGGCAGTCCAATAATTTTCTAGACAAACAAAGTAGCAAACGAAATGTGAAAGTATATACACTGATAAAAAAAATGTTCTAAAATCAAGATTTTGGTCTCAGAACAAAGATTTTTGATTTATAAAATATGCGTGGAGAGCATAAAATTCTTAATTTAAGAGAACACATCTTGGGTTTAAGAACATTTAAAATAAGACCAAGTTCTTATTTAATGTAAATGTTCTTAAAATTAAAATAAAAAAATAAAAAACAATAAAGCAAATAAATATTATTTTTTTCTTATTTTTTTTATATTTGTATATATTCTATTTTGTCTAGTGGGGTTCGAACCGCCCTCATATGAAATAAATAGTGGCTCCGCGGCGCTCTGGTTAGAGACACTGCTTTAGTTGTGAAGCAGGAGGCGACGGTTCGAACCCCACTAGACAAAATAAAATATATAAATTAAAATAAAATGTATACATTTTTTATACCTTCCTAACAATTTTAGATTTTAGATATAAAATCTTAGTTTTTATAATTTGGTCTTAAAATAATCTTATTTTAAAACCAAATACTTAAGATGTATGTTCTTGATTTTAGAAGCTGGTCTTTTTTTTCAGTGTGTGTGTCTGTGTGTGTGTGTGTGTGTGTGTGTGTGCTAGCCATTTAAAGAGCAAAGACGCCTGTTACATTTTGATTGAACTCATTGAATGCCAGTTTTTGTGTGTGTAGAGAGTTCGCTTAATTGACACCCACAGTTTTATCTGTGGGAAAACTAATTTCATAGGCGTGTTGTTCCCCCCTTTTGACACACACACACACACACACTCACACACATATGTTGTGTTAAAAGTGCGTTCGATTGTCTGTCTTTGTGTCTTGTGCCTGCGTTTGCTGATAAGCATTTCATGTCACATCCTTAAGGACCTCTTTGCTTTTGCTTTCGCTTTTGCTACACAGACATCACAGTTCACATGCTGCACACCCCTCACCATCCCCCTCCCCCTACCCCTTCCCCCTTCTCCGCCCACCTCGTCCCCTGCCTCCTTGTCATCGTTACTGTCACCGTCAGCCAGCGCTTAAGATTGCTTTCAACGTCCTTAATTGCTTTTTTTTTTTCTTTTCTTGGTGAGTATGTTGTGCGTGTATCGTATGTGTGTGTGTGTGGTGTGTGTGTATTGCCATTCTTTTGATGTGTCGACTCGTAGCATGGCAAGCTTTTGTCATGGACATGGACATGGACTCTTCTGCGTCTTCTGCTCCTTGTTCTTCATCGACTTATTCTTTGCATTCGAACGTGTTTCGTTGTCGTCCCCATTTTTCGCAGGAAGCGTTATTTCAATTTCCGCCTTTCCGTTTTCCTTTTCGCCAAACATCCAGACACGCCATTATTGTTTGACGTGTCAGTGTTAATGAGTCATTGTCCATTAAGTTTGCTCATTTCAAACGGGCAATTAAATTCGACTTTATTGCACTTCAACAATATCGAAGAAAACATACCCAAAAACTCAAGACTTCACATAACAGATGGACACTAAAGCCGACATTGAAACCGCATCGAATCTCCGCTTTACTAGCCAGTCTACAACAACAACAACTACAACACACACCCAATACACACACACACACACACACACACACACACACACACACACACACACACACACACACTCTAACCACAAAACCCCAACTATAAAGAAGGGGACACAAAAGGCGTCTCAACTAAGTAGACCCATAAATCAGCATCTAACGTATATATACTTATGTATATAGTACAACTAAATTATAGCTTCATCAAGCTGGAGTTTACTGTAGTTCTTACAACAATTCTTCAAGCAATTAAGTTTGTTATTAACCCTAGAATATATTTATCACGTCTTTTTCGGTTTTCACTTTCGGCAAAATTATTCGAAACTGAATTTCTTTAAACTGTTCTAATTTCATTTTGGCGAAATTAAATTTACTTTGATTTGGTCTTTACAGAAATAAACGATCTTAAATACTAAGTAAATGCCATAAAATATTAAGTGAAAAACGAAACAGGCTTTTTTATTTACCCTCTCAATTTTAAAATTAATTTTTATTTCAAACATTTTTGAAATTAGCTCTAAAAAAATATATCAAACATTTTGAAATGTGTTTTAAATGATTTTAGTTGTAAATAATTTAAAAAAAAAAATAAGATCTGTTCTGCTTTTGCTTTCTAATAAAATTAAAGTAAGCAAAATATATAATTTCGTATATTTTCAGTAACAAACTTATTAAATTGGTTAATAGTTTTTGAAAAACATCTTAAAAATGTTGAAAGTCCTAAACAAAACGATTTTGATTTTGAGTTTTATTTCAAGTCACACATTTTTCAGATTTCTAATAAAAACGCAAGCTTTTGGCATTTGAATCATATAGAAAAACTTAAATAATTAGAAAGTTATATCCGACAAAGGAGCTTATCTTATAGTTATTATAAACACAGAAAATCTTAACAATTATAAATAAGTAAATTAAGTTTACGACGAAATTAATCAAATATCGAACTTGATTTGGGGCTCAAATGATATGAGAGTTGTGTTCCCCATGGAAATTGGTAACCCTAGAATGTGAGAGCATGTCACATGTCAAGCAATATGTGTGTGTGTGTGTGTGTGTGTATGTGTGTTGCCATAAATCAGCTGCAACGGGCAACAAAATATGAAACATGGCAGCATAAATAATTAACAAACTTGGCTCAAATGATAAATTTTTTCGCAAACAAAGACGAAAGAGATAAGTTCGTTTAATATTTATGACAAAATCCAAGCAGAGCGCTCAAGTGCCAGAAAGAGAGAGTAAGATTAAGAGAGTGAGAGAGAGATAGATTGCCCCGACTTAATAAACTATATACACTTCATACATATTCAGAATGCCCTTGGCACTTGACACCAGGCTAGATAGTGGACAACAGGGGGGAATTTAGATATAGTGGGAAGAGGGAAGAGGGGAGACCTTTTGGTCTTCGTCTTGTTGTGCTCTAATCAGAAGAGACGAACGGTGAAGAGGGGAGTGCGTTGGCTATTGTCAGTGATTTACGAGCTGCCCCAATCAGACGGGACATCGGGGACATCGGGGACAACGGGGACAACAAGATACATCTACCATCATAATTCGTCATTGCATTTGATTTTATTTCGGCGTTATTTATTTGAATTATTTATTTATCCTATTATTCGACTCCCTTGCTTGACTTGACAATATTATGGTTGGCAGACGGGCAAAAGGGAATACGAATTGCCGTAATATGTTTGTCCATATGTCCATTTGCGTGTCCCAATCCCATGACCACATCCACATCCACATCCATATCCATATCCATATCGATATACATGTGCCTGGTATGGCTAACGCCAATCAATAATGTGGCCTGTATAAAGATTTATAGGTTTTGCATTTGCCCAAAAATAACAACAACAACACTTGCACACGCCCTTGCCCTTTCCCTTTCTGTTTCTCTTTCCCTCACCCTCATCCCCTCTCTGTCTTGCCACTCTCAATTCTCCACACGCACATGCAGCAGCTGCAGAATTCGAACTTCGAAGCTAACCATTAAATGTGCCATATTCCCAGTCAATTATGAAAGTCAAGTGACTGCTAACAACACTACTTTACCGTGTTTAGCAATAGTAAACCATTTTTGAAATAAAGATTAAAAACAAAATTTTTTTAAAAGTCACGTTAAGTGACTTTAGTTTATGTTTTGCATTTAAAATTAAAAGTTTTATTTTGAAATTTAAACATATCATGGATAACTTAAAATTAATAAAATTCTCAAAAAAAAAAAAAAGTAGCACTACCTTATGGGGTTCAAAAATTCAAAAAACCATTTTTTGGATTATACTCAAGTTAATTAAAGTCAGTCGCCATCAACGATTTTAAATAACAAATTTAGCAACGTTATATATTAAATTTTAATTTCAAAACTAAAGATCGTTTTTTTAGAAATTTGTAACAATATTTGAAAATTACTCAATTTAAAGACAAACTGTCTATTTATGAGGTATTCATGAGAGAATCTAAAACTGCTCATAGTTAAATAGTCTTGATAAGTACAATCATATTCATTCATTTGTTTAAATTAGGGGGATTCCCCATATTGTTTGCACTTATTACAGAACGTACATATTTCATATATGTAAGTGTATGAGTGTCTATGTACGCTTGTAGTAGTGTGTGTGTGTGATGTTTGCAGTTGGCAAATAAATTTGCGGTGATTTGTTGAGCTGTGATAGAAAAGCGCATTAAAGTTGCTGCAACCCACATAAATATAACAAGAGAGCATTTAACTACTCAGCGATTACACACATTACACCCTCTCACACACACACACACACACACCACCCTCTCACACACACACACACACTAATACATGAAGTATGTACTTACATAGGTATTTAATGGATGTCCACGCCAATCTACGCCACAGCAATTATGCATGTAAGGTAAGGTCTCAACTAAAGATGAGCGCGTGACACGAACACGCACGTGACACAGTTGCAACTATCGTATCAATTATGATTTACAAAGGTAAAACTTATATTTTGTTTTCTGTATGTACAAAATTAAACTTTATATAAAAAAATAATAATAAAAATTTTGACTTGTAAAGTTAATTCTGACCAACTGCAGACTGTCATAACTTAATCAAAACATGACCGATTTTCAATCGGTATTGCAATTTGACCATGTATGGTCATCTTTATTCATTTTGCATTTAAATTAAATTCAATATACAAAAACAAAAAAATTTTTTATTTTTCTCAGATTTGATTTTGATGATAAGGGTCCCCCCTTTGAAAGTTTGAAAATTCAAAATTTTAAATCTCAAGTTTTCACTTTTATTCAACTCCTTATATCATAATTAGTATAAAACAACACTTTAAACTTGATTCTGAGACCTTTCATTTTTTTGTAAAAAATCATGGCAAATTGAACAAAAATGTTGACTTGTAAAGTTCTTAGGTCAAGGGTTTGACCATATTCAAACGTTCATAACTCTGTCAAAACAGAACCGATTTTCAAGCGGAGTGTCATTTTTATCATGGTTTGGCCTATTAAATCATTCTGCATTAACATTCAAATTTTCGAGAAAACATTTTTTTTGACTGAATCTTGGTTTCAAATCGGATTCTTTGGAATTTTGAAAGTTAAAAATTTTAACTCTTAACTTCTTATAATTAGTATAAAACAGCACTAGTTGTATAAGACAATATCGTAAATTTAATTATTTCTTTAATTTTAAAAAGAAACCTAAAAAATCAAGAGCCAAACTAATTATTGTATTCCAATTGGGAATCGTAGTCAAAATCATCATACGCATCGGAATCAGTATCCAAATGACAAACGGAATCGGCATCGAAATTGGAACTGACTGAAAATCAACCGAATAAGTTCCATACTCGAATGCCGCCCACAAAAGGTCATAAAAAAACTTCATTTATTTGGAAAAGAAATAAATCTTTTAATGCACATCGGAGACTCGTTATTCGGGCATTGTTTTCTCATTTGCCACAACACCTCCCAAAACATTACTACTCTCTGTCTGAAGGAGGAATACGAGGAGGAGCAGAAGAAGAAGAAGAAGAAGCAGGAGGTCATATGTCGTGCCATTTGGCCATCGATGGACCCCAAGCCCAAAAGCGCGTAAGGACAATTTTATCCAGTGTCCGAGCAAATGAACCGAGAATGAACCTTCCATGTATATTTCAATGATTCTAATTATGGAGCCGCCCTGGCGCAAAAGTTTCTTAAGTATCGCGTGCATCATTGTTATTGTTTTTTTTTTCGGTTTCGTTTTCCTTAGCTTCCTTTTTCTTCTCCGCTTCATCGTCTTCTTGTTGTGGAGCAAGCAAATTGCTTTGTTGTGTGTGTCCATCATGATGCTCTATATCCTATATATCCTGTGACCATTTTCAGTGTGTGGGCGGTACGCTCATTAGGTTTCCTGAAACCTCCCCTACCACCCTCACCCCCCCCCCCCACTTCCCTGTTCCCCGAGCCGTTTATGGTCCAGCCAAAATGTCCCACAAGGACAGGCAGTTGTCGCGTTTCTCCTGTTCAACTTTATGTTATGTGTTTATATGCCCATTTGTATGTCCCTTCGTGTGTGTGTGTTTGCGTGTGTGTGTGTGTGTGTGTGACGGTGACCTGCGAAAATGTCTGTGTCAAGTTGTGAGTAATAATGCGGAAATGCCAAAGAAAAGCGCAACCCAAAATAAGCTCGTAAATAGCCCAAAACGAAAGCAAATTACTTAACACGAATACCGAATACTCTCCCAATCCCCTATCCCCTATCCCTACAATACCACCCCTTAAACTCTATAACATACTTTTTTGGGCTATTTACAATTGAAACCAATTACGAAACGTGGTCGATAATGTAGGTTGGAAGAGATCTCATAATTGAATACAGGTGTGTTCTAAAAATCTCTAACAGCCCTAACAAAAAAACCCAAAAGCTATTGTTGGTGTTTCTGAAAAAAAAAAAACCATTGCTGTCAAATGTCCAAGAAAAATTTTATAAGATTTGACAAAATTAAATATTTATTAAATTGAATCAAAATATCTTTAAACTAAATAAAAATGCAAAAAAAAATGTATGCGAAAATATTAAATATACAACATTTCGAACAGTTGTTTTCAAAGACATTTCTTTTTAAAATCCCTAGAGATTTCTGGAACACGCCTGATAGAATTGAAATAAAAACATATATACTCAAAAAGTTCAAAAATGAAGCTGCACTTTAACTAACATGAACTTTGACATGCACTTGAGAAAAGGAGATTTCTTATTTTGCTCACACTTTCTAACGATTGTGAGCTTTAAAAAATAAACTATGGTTTATGTTTATATGTATTCGAGGTCTATTAGTTGCGACATAAAGTGGAGACATGTATTTAGTGGTTGACATGTGTCACAAACTGGATGACATATGAGATTACATCGTATTATGCCCACTGACAAATGTCGAGCCAAACAAAGGCTCATTAATTAGCTGTACGTGTCCATGCATTACACAAGTATTTGTTGTCCTTTCTTGTCCTTTTCTCCCAAATGTTGTTATTGTTGTTGTGTTGTTTGACTGCGGGTTTGTCAAGTCAACGTTGAGGGGGGAAGTACATACATACGTAGAATTATTGCTCTTGTGATGCCTTCAGATGAATATGTCCATGGACCACGTGCATAAGCACATAATTACGTATCTTTCTTTCCATTCCCATTTCCACATACCACATATTCATCTTTCGTCTTCTTGTTTCTCTCAGTCTCTTTTGTTTTGTGCAGAAGCAGCGGGAAAGTTAAATTGCAGAAATCGCAAAACTTTACTATCCACCAAGCAGAAATAATGGAATTGTGTAATTAACGAGACTCCTGGGTAAAGACTTGATGAAATGCTCCAGTTCTATGCTTTACCAACACTCAAATAAACTCAAACACACACACTATTACTCACACACACATGCATAAAATGTCCTTTTTGGCACAAAAGTTGTCGCCTTGAAATTGTAGCAAGAAAGAACAGGTAAATCATCAAAGGATCCCTTTTCAATGAATAACGTATATAAGACATTTTCAAATCTGCTATGGAACCATTTAAGAATTATTATGTATTGTATTATACATATTAACATATTAACTTACTATCCCAAGATAATTCGCAAATATTATTTACGAAACCAGTTTTCAACACACCTTGAATCCCTTACTGACAAATCAGCACGCTATATGCTAAACTTGTTAAACAAAAAATTAACGTTGAGTTTTAGCAATATACCTAATTAGAAATATACTATTCTAAATCTGGTTTACGAAAAAAAAAAAAAAAAGAAACAGAGATAAACCGACAATTAATTACACAGAATGCTCGAAAGAGTTATTACTACCAAGGTTTTACTCTATAAATTATTTCACATTATTTCTGTGTATATAAATTTATTAAATTGCATATTTTGATAGTATAAAGTTTGATTTAAAAGCATTCAATTAAAAAATAAATGGTTGCGAAATTTCGTAGTTAAAATCTAGAGAACTATATTACTGTTAAAAAAAAAAAACTTTAATATAAACTCTTCAATCTCGTTGAATTTAATGATAAATTCACAATATAATAAAAAGAAAGTTTTGATCAATAGAATATTTTTTTTTGTCTCATAATATGAAAGTCTTATATATATTATTGGAAAGTCAAGAAAAAACCTTGCTGATAAAAAAAAAAAATTTTTGTTAGGATTAAAAGTTATTGCTTAAATTTTCAGTATTTAAATGCACAATTAAAAAAAATTTTAGATTCTTAAGTTTCTTAATTCAATTGAAAAAATATTTAAGAAAAATTAACTTAAATTTGGTAGATTTCTCTTATTTTGTGGAGCTAAAACATTTGTTTGTAATTGGTGGAATTATCGGAAGATGCTCTGGGCAGATTCTTGATCTTCTTTTTATTCAGTTTATAGGGAACTGGCGCAACGAGGGCAGCAGCTGCCCCATTCCGATCCGTTCGAGGGACGGTCATGTCGTAGGGAGTACGAACAATTTCGGGAAGATGAGCATAATAGACGACACGCTCATTTCGGGGCGATACCAGCTGATGTGGCAGCTTGGAGGGAGCGTATTTATTGCTATAGGAGTCGAGGACAGGCATCGGCATTGGCTCATCAATATATCCGCGTCGGGACTTGATGTAATCCCTGGGCTGTGGTGTATCCAGCTGACGGTCGGGATACATCAGATACGGTTCGGGATATTGTGGAACTCGGGGACTATAGCTATCATATGGATCAAAACGTTGCCGATGCACATACATGTCCTCAAAGTATTGCGGATAAGCACGATGATACTGCTCATCGAATCTGCGAGATAATTAACATAAATTGATGTCTATATGGATTGAGGTTTGAGCTAAGACTTACCTATCGTAACGTCTGATATAAGGATCGTAGGACCTGGAGGGATACATGGCGAGCGATTTGCCGGAATACTGACCGTACCAGGGCAGCGACTTGACGTTCATTTCATCCACAGGTCGACGATTCGATTCTCCACTTGCCACTCGAATTGCCGACGATCCACTGAGATCATTATCCCCAGATGAGGTCTCGATCGGACGTCTAACATTATAATAATCATAGTCGGAATATCCAGCCGAAGGTTTGCCCATTCGACTAATCGTCTTTCCCTGAGTAGAATCCACTGGCTCCGTAGACTCCACATCAATAATGCCCTCTACGTTTTCCATTTCAGCATTACGATTTAGATGATCATATCCAGGATCAGCATAGACGCAAAGTATTATCAGTATAAGCACGGAGCAGATGAATATAAATTGCCTTTGTTCCATTTTTGCAATTCGCTAATGGAAATCCAACCGTATGCGCTCGTTGACCAAAACAGACTGAATCCAATGATCATATCGATAGATCGCAACATAAAAAAACAAGAACTTTGTCCAACAATGATCCGGCGACATGGTATGTTTAACTTCAAAAGGGAATTGTTGTTTTTGACCGTTTCTATTAAATTCTATGTCCATTCTATTGAATCTGTGAATCGCTAGAGTGCACAATTCAAGTGAAGCAGTAAATTGTATACCCTATAATGTTTTTACACCAAGTCGACCCAACGATCTCGGCGATAGTTTATTCGATTCTCATGAATTTTAATATATAAGCTGAAGTAATTAAAATCTAAATGTTTATTTATATTCCAGTCGAAAAGAAGCCCACAAATGTTGTATTATTACATATATAGTAAATAAAAAATGTAAATAATGGAATGACAAGTAAGAGTATTTAATATACGCCACATGGGAAGCTCTACTTAGGAGTGCCACCTGAAACTGACAGCGTTTTGTTGACATTTGAAATAAAATGCATTCGGATTTTTATAGAGAGCAACGTAGGGCTTTCACAATGACACGAACTTGTCCATGCCACGGTTGGTTGCACGTGCCACTTGTGCCACATGCGATTCAATGATGCACTTTTACATTTGCATATAAATTAAACAGAGTCATTAAGAATCAGAGATTCGAACCCCGATTGAAATTGAAGCGTTCAGCTGGAACAAGAACTAAATATAATCATTAATACACTTAACAGTTTCCATAATCATTATCACAATCCCCGCTAATAAGTTTTGGTTAGTTTTTTCCAATATGTAGAGTTCAACATCGCGGAAAATTCAGTTAAGAAACATACTAACATACACTTATATATATATTAAAAATTTCACGAATATAGATGTTTTGTTTTTTTTTTTGCATTTTTAATTGAAAATTATTAAGTCTTATAGGTTAATAGTAGTTATATAAATTAGTTTCAATAACAAATTAATAATAGTTTATAAATCATTTGTAATGCTGGACAATTTACAACTAAATCTGCATAAATAATAGTTTTTAAAATACTATTATATTTTGTAACTGTGAGAGCGATGATCCAAAGTGTACAGTTTCGGGCAGATTTTTAATTTGCAACAGCCATCTTTGGCATTCTAAGCACTTTCGCTGACGATCCTCTCTGGTAACATCCACACCCAAACCATTCGCTGCCCAAGAATCAAGATTCTCCTGGATCGTTGGCAAGAAGTTTGATAAAATGATACGTAAAGTATCGCAAGCTCTTGTGAAATGACTGCAAATAAAAATTTATTACAGTTTTAGTAAAATTTCTTTCTCTGGGAGATTTAAATCAAGAACTTACAATTTGTGTTGGCTTTGCAAAAGTTCATAAATCTCTGGTAAAACAAATGTACAAAAATCCAAATTCCACGATGAACTGAAAAACATTTTTATATAATTTTATTAATTGTTGAAAAAGAAATTCAGTTGTCACTTACGGTTTTTCAATTATTGCCCCTAGTAGGTCTATAAATATAGATCGTCCACTACTTTTAGCCATCCTTAGTGCACCAAGTACATCATGTGAACTAAAAGTAGTTAGCAATTAGTAAATATGGGATGTTAATGATGAATAATATATTAATTAATACTCACCGCGTCGAGTTACGTAACAGATCAAGACTAGCCTGACGATTGCTCAATTCCTGTAGAAGAGTTTCATGATATCTCGAGAGTGAATCGAATTCATAATGATCATCAATGAAATTGCGATTCATATTCTTGCCGGAGGTAGGTATCAAATCTGGACGATAGTTCATTGGCTGCTATAAATATGATTTGGGCACATTAGTTTAATCAAATGATTTATAAATATATTTTTCAAATTCAGTTACTTACATGTGTATGCTTCTCCTGAGTCTTTGATTGATGCGTTGAACGCATATCTAGAGTTGTACGTGATCTCATTGGAGGTTTGGTAATGATCTCAACATTAATATTCTTTTGCTGTGTGTTCTCCTTATAGAACTGGCTCTGATTTTGGCCCATCACACGTTTGTTTTTGTTGACCACATTTGAAGACGACGATTTCTTAAGTACCATATTATCATCGAGCTTATGCAATTCCATTGAACTAACGGATGATGTTTGGCCGAGTTTATTATTGCCAAAAATTGACGTTGATGTCTGTTTGGTATTGCTAATTGTCGTGTTTCTTTTGTGCACATTCGTTGTTGTCTTTTTGATCGACTTCGATGAGGCATTGATTGTTGAAGCTGCTGGTATTATTGCCTTGTTATAATTGTTCTGATTTTGATTCTGATTAACTGGAAAATCCTCGGCCATCTCATAGTTATCATAATTAGTTAGAATCGGTGGATTACTATCATTTAGATTATACTCAACATCACCCTTCTCAATCGAATATATATCATATAGATCCGCTACATGTAATGAGCTTGGCCCATTAATATTTAACATACGACTGGATCCCATATCCATGCCATAACTATAATTTGTTTCTATATTAAATGGTAGACTGTCTGGCACTCGGGCAAACTTATTATGCTTAAGTGAGGCATCTACACCTCCTCCCGCAATATATGCTGCCTCCATGGATGAACCAATTGTCTGTGGTGGTATGTGCAGTATGGACGACATTGGCGATGTCTCAATCTGTTCCAATGCCGCCTCATTGACAACCTCCAGACTTAGGTTCGGTGATGATAGCTCATCATAGGTTTGGCTTTTATTGTCTTCATGCTCCTCCTCAACTTTGGCCGGCTTTGATCCACTGCCCAATGACAATCGAAACTTTTGATTGCCACGCGAGAAACTCTTTCGACTTGTCGAGTTATGCTTAAAACTTTGTTGAGTGTTGGGCGGATTATAGAACGGTATCACACGGTCAAGGCTTACTGTATTTATGGATACACTATCTATATCATGGCAGCCACAAATCTGAAAGACAATATTATTTAAATGATATACATATTTACTGGCAATATCCGGAGTTGGTTAAACTTACAATCTTGTTTTTAACAACTTTCATGTCGGCCAATGAGGCCCATGTACCCTTGATATGATCTAATTCACGATCTGGTTCCCAACCAATCACAGATATTCCCGCAGCGCTTCCCACAAACAGGCACTCGCCATTTTCACTAGAAATCAAAAGGAAAATTAAATATTTACCTAAAAAGAGAACTCAATTAAAAGATTTCAATTTACCTAAATGTAATGCACTTGATTGCTTGGCCATAGACATGAGTTGTCTGCGACACAAGTTGCTGATGTTCCAAATCATAGATGGACACTGTACCGTCAACTCGTCCTGCCGCCAGTAAAAACTCAAATGGATGGAACTGAATGCATGTGATTGCCGTAACGGGCGGCTCAGCAATAAATTCCATTATTTGTTTGCTTTTTCGTATGTCCCAGATTAATATCGATCCTTCCAAGCCAGCGGAAGCAATCCATAGACCATCTGGTGAAAATTTCACAGAGTTCACGTGCGAAATGTGTCCTTTGCAAACTTTAATGCACTTATTTTCATTTTGTACGTCCCAAAGTCTAAAAGTAATATTTTAAATTGGTTTTTTAGCCAGTTTTGCAAAATATATTTGAATTTAAATTTAAATAAACAATCGATTTACGATTTCTTACAATTGCTTTATCGATAAATTCATTGGCAACACAGGCAACCAAATTTTTATTTTGATTAAATTAGAACAAGTTGCCAGATCGCTAAATTTTGTAGGGTGGCAGCCTTTGCACTTGGTGGCAGTCTTCCACAACAGTGCTGACCAGTTTTTAGACGGAACAATAGCTGTTTCTGTCAAGAAACCAATTAAATTTGTTATTGGTGGCACTTTTGCACAGTTTTACCAAATATATAAATAAGAAAACGAGGCTAAATATATATATAAAATAGTCAGGTTTCCAGCTAATAGCAATTCTGAAATTTATCTGGCAGCCAAATTGTGAAAATAGCCAGATCTAGCTATAAATTAGCTAAGTTGGCAACAGTGATAGCGGCCAGGCAACAGCGGTCATAATCCAATTTGTGTTTGCATTGCTTTTTCCATTCTTATCAATTTCTAGTGCACTTTGTACCGACGATACAAAAGATAATCGTTTGGGTCCAAGAGGAAATACTTGTTGCAAAGGTAATTTATTCACATAAAACGTACAAGAGGTGTAAGTTGTCTGCCAATATTCTTGACTGGTAAAAAAAAAATCAAAACAAAGAATTGTTGCTGTGATTGTTTGTATGTGTCTTCTATTTGTAAGAATATATGTATGTATGTATATGCATTGTTTTTGGTAAAGTTTAATTGCTTTTTTCGTTTTGTGAACCCATTGGACTTGGACCAAACATTAAACTAATTTATAATTCACATACTCCAGACCGGTTTATCGCAAGAGAGATTGTGCAAACATTTTTATATATATTGTATATATATGTGCACTAATCTATTGATATCGATATATATATATATGTATATGTATGTGAACACCTTTTCAACTTTTCTTTTATACACACAGGTGCTTCACTCACAACAGAATCGGCAGTTGCTTGAACCAGATTGAATTGCAGAATACAAGTATATATTTATATATATATATATTTACAATAATAATAACATGTCTTCGGCATCGAAATTGCGCTTTGATGGACGCGTTGCGGTTGTGACCGGCGCTGGAGCCGGACTTGGCAGGGAATACGCCTTGTTGTTGGCCTCGCGGGGTGCCAAGGTGGTGGTCAATGATCTGGGTGGCAGTCATGTGGGCGAGGGTGCCTCTCAACGTGCCGCCGATGTGGTGGTCGATGAGATACGCAAGAATGGCGGTGAAGCTGTTGCCGACTACAATTCGGTGATTGATGGGGCAAAGGTCATCGATACGGCGATCAAGGCATACGGACGTGTGGACATACTTATTAACAATGCTGGCATCTTGAGGGATCGCAGCATTATTAAGACAACTGAACAGGATTGGAATTTGGTGCACGATGTGCATCTTAAGGGCAGTTTTAAATGCACCCAGGCCGCATTTCCCTACATGAAGAAACAGAACTTTGGTCGCATCATCATGACCTCATCCAATTCGGGCATCTATGGCAATTTTGGACAGGCCAATTATTCGGCAGCCAAAATGGGACAAGTGGGATTGGCCAATACGGTTGCCATTGAGGGTCAGAAAAATAACGTTTACTGCAATGTCATCATTCCCACAGCCGCCAGTCGCATGACTGAGGGCATCTTGCCAGACATACTCTTTAACGAACTAAAGCCCAGTCTGATTGCACCCGTTGTGGTCTACTTGTGCCACGAATCCTGCACGGACAACGGTAAGTGGATATTCCCCTTGACATATAACAGTCTAAAATATGCATTATCCATTTGACAGGCAGCTACATTGAAAGCGCCGCCGGTTGGGCAACCAAGGTGCACACGGTGCGTGGCAAGGGATCCGTGTTGCGTCCATCTCTGGAGGACTCTGTCACACTGGAGTATGTGCAGAATGCTTGGAATCAGGTGACAGATATGTCACAGGCCAAGCATTGGAATTCCAATACTGAGGCATCTGCTTCATTGATGGAGGTGCTCGAGAAACTCAAGTCTGGCGATAAGGATGCCGTCGAGGACACTTTTTCGTTTGGCAACAGGGAGCTGATACTTTATGCCTTGGGCATTGGTGCCTCCACCAAGAACAGCAATGATATGCGCTTTTTGTATGAGAATGATGCGGACTTTTCACCGATTCCATCGTTCTTTGTGATGCCCGGACTCATGCTGACCATGTCCAGCTCATTGGTCAGCAGTGCATTGCCCAACAGTCAATCGGATTTGTCCAACATATTGCACGGCGAGCAGTATTTGGAAATCTTGGATGATCTGCCAACCGGTGGAGAATTGCTGACCAAAGGCAAGGTATTTGATGTCATGGACAAGGGATCCGGTGCCGTCGTTGTCACCGATTGTATCTCATATGATGAGAGTGGTCGTCAGCTGGTGAAGAATCAAAGCGCTGTCTTTGTTGTTGGCGCTGGTAAATTTGGTGGCAAAAAGGAGCCAATTGCCGGCGTTGTGCCACTTGTTGCTGCCCCAAGTCGTGCCCCCGATGCATCGATTCAGTACAAGACAGACGACGATCAAGCAGCTCTTTATCGTCTATCTGGTGATCTGAATCCATTGCATATTGATCCCAACTTTGCTCGCCTCTCCGGCTTCAAGACACCCATCTTGCATGGACTCTGCTCCCTGGGATTCTCGGTCAGGGCCGTATTGAGTCAATATGCCAACAACGACAGTTCACTCTTCAAGGCTGTTAAAGTGCGTTTCTCTGGACCTGTTCTGCCGGGACAAACCCTCAAGATTGACATGTGGCAGCAAGGCAAACGCATTCTATTCCGCACCATTGTCGTCGAGACCGGCAAGGAGGTCATCTCCGGTGCCTATGTTGACTTGAAGGATACAAAGGCCAAATTGTAATTGCCAAACTGTGCCCCTTACAAATTTTTAGAATTCCATTCAACGAATGTAAAACATACGCACTTAAAACCATAAATATCCACATTACAACTTAACCAGCGGGTGGTGGATATATTGCAATATCATAATATATATATTATACATCAAAATGTTGAGATTTTGTTTAGTCATTTGTGTCTTTTTGAATAAATGATTATTTTCTTAAAATCGTTTGCTTGAATTCTAGTTGTTTTTTTAGACATTGTACTTGATATAAAAATACAAAGGTCTATTTTTTTTAAAGGTAAATATGCGTAATGGGAAGAAAGAGACATAGTAGATTACATGAAGTGTCAAGCGGATATATACACCTAGATCTTTGTTACAATAAGAGCTAGAGCTACCAAATCGGGTGACTACATTCCCATAATGTGCAAGCAGATCAAGTTATTTTATTTTTTATATTAATTTAAAAAAAAAAGAGCTAGTTTTTAATTTTCTACAATCTTGAGTTTTGGGGCGTATGTTACAAAACCAATTGGGAAACTTCGCTGCAAATTTCATCCTGATCGTATAAAAAACTCAAAACTTATTTAAGAAACAATTTTCCAAGGCAATGTGCCAGGGAATGAAAAAAAAAACAGGGTATTTTACAGCTGAGCATACTTGACTGTAGCGTATTTTTTTTGTTTTTGTGCTATATAATACTTAATAATAATCAGATCAGATTATAACATTGAAAAATTTTGAATTAAGAAACACGCAAATAAGAACTATTTTGTAGATGTTTTCTATGAACTGAACAACTCAACCGTTAATTTGCTGATACTAAAAGAAAAAAAGTTTTCCTACAATCTCAAATCAAATAAACTGGGCCAACAATAGAGTGACTCAGATGTTTATTTCATATTTAAGAGTATTAATAAAATGCACTAAACTAAAAGATGACTTGACGCTTATCATTTTGGGTCACGTATGCATAAGAAAAAGATAGCAATAGTACTGCCATCTCTTTCTAAACTATAAATTATAGTGGAAATGACTGCAATGATCTATTAGGAATTATTCCACAGCAATTGTGAGTTTTCTTTAAAGAATTATAAGCAATTATGATAATAAGTATATAGCTATTATGATATTAGAAATGCAAGGCAGCACACCTGTCGTTGGCATCAGATTCGATTTAGTGGTAAATAAAGCAAATAGGAAAAAAGTGATGACTCAGAAACGTTGGCTATTAACTTTTCAGTTTGTATGTTTAGACGCCCACTATTTAGACACGTAATCCCCCCTTGATATCTTCAAATTACGCTATAAATATTGATATCAATATCTACAGTTTGAAATCAGAACTCAGTAAGTGATTATACGATATTGGAAACTGATGCTTTGACACTTACCTGACAGTTGTGTCATTACTTCCAGACACCACATACTCTCCAGATGGATTAAAATCCAAGGTTCTGACACTTTTCATGTGTCCATTCAATGTTGAATATATCATTTGGGCATTTAGATCCCATCGACGTATAATGCCAATATCATCGGCTGAATATACAAAATTATCCTTGTAGGCGAAGCGAACGCATTCTATCGAACGATTGTGACCCGTTAAAGACTGTAATTAAGAAAGTTTTGAATTAGTCTGTCATGCAACAGGAAAATATTATAATCAAGACTGCAAACCTTAAAAAGTTTCAAAAGAGAATTTTCTTTTTACACAAATCTAACTTAAGATAGTGATTTTTAAGTTTTTCAAGTATTTTCAAGGTAAAAAATATGTTATACAGTGATATTTAAAATAAACCATTATTTTTAGAAAAGTGAATGTTTTTGTAAATTCTGTTCATTCTATGGGTTTGAGGTCTTGATTAAAACAACGAAATTATACGAACCATGAAGCACTCATCTTGGCCAATTGCCCAAAGATTTACATTGCGATCTTCGCCTCCAGTGACCAAAACTCGTCCCGTCTCTCCAAGATCGAGGCTCGTCACCTTATCATTGTGAGCCTTAATATCATCTAATAAGGAAATAAATAAATATATTTTAACAATGTGTTAACTAGTTAGATAATACATATCGTTGAAATATGTTATCTATCTAACTATGGTAGTCGTTATTGTTATTGTAATTGTGACCTCATCTGAACATAGATCTAATACATACATATAAACAAATAAACTCCTTACAAGGCATGCATCCCACATGCATTTCTTTGCAAGCTTCCTATACAACATATACAGTGACTGCCAGCTTATTTGACCCACAAGTCTTACATATTACAATGAGTTTATATTCTGATTGTAAAGAAGATATAAGCAAAATGTAATGTAACTTAATTTTGTAAATAAAAAAAAAACCCATCAAAACATGATCAAACTGTAGTGTGAATCATATTAGCTAAGAGCCACTGTACAAATAGGCTAAACATACCACACGCACACAATTGGAGCAACACTCGTAAGATACGTTTCGGATGTGCATATGTATTGCATGTTGTAGTAGTCTAATAAGTATGTATGAGAACCACTTTCATAGGAGGCACAATTCTATTTTACTTACAGATCTTTGCTACTAGATTCCTTGGCAGCGCCATTTCCATGCGAATTGACGTTATTCTTGTATGTTTATGTTGACAGTGTTTTTATTCACTTGATGTGGCAATATTATAAATATTTTATTTTATTTTGTCGCAGGTGTGATAATTTTTTGGGTTTGAGTTGAGTCAAATCAGCTGTCCGCTGTCTCTTTTTTTGAATGGCTAATACTAATTCTGGTACAAATACAAATAATCATTAACGTGTTTCAACAGACGCAACAACACCGATTTACATGGTTAATACCGTGAATATTATTATACAACTAACTGTCCATTAAATAACGATAAATCAGACAATTTTTGTAGACAAAACAAATGCACATTATTAGAGTTGTGTACACTGTTGCCAACCTAGCTATTTTATAGCTAGTTTTGGCTTTTTTCAGAGTTCGTTTGCTAGAAATATTTTAAAATCGTAATTGACACTCGTATCTGGCTATTTTAAATATACTTTCAGCTAAGCTATTTGATATTAATATTTTTGGAAAAACTGTGCAAAAGTGGCCACAAAAACAAATTTAGATGCTTTTTAGCCATAAACAGCTATTTATTCCTTTAAAAAGTTGGCAGCAGTGGTTTAGCTCTGAAAAAGTTCAAGTGGCAGCCCTGAACCCAAAAACGGTGTGGCAGCTTTGAATACCAGCAGAAAAAAAAAATACCGAACAGCCTGGCAACTCTTAAAAACGCGCACATCATTTAAAAATCTAACAAAAAAAATTGTTTAAAACAGGATCAAAGTAATTATGACAAATTTAATGAAGGAAGTTACAAAATTAATTTTCAAATTAAAAAATTGGTTCTGAGGAACAAGTTAAAAAAATAGTAAATCTTAAAATTAAAATAAAACAATGTGAATTTATGCGTACGATTATATATTTTTAATGGATAAACCAAATAAAAAAGGCCGTGTATGTATTTTATATATAATAAATATATATTAACCATATTATTTGCCAATTTGATCAAAAAAAAAAAAACAATATCCATGCATGTATTTAAAAAATAACATCGATTATATTCCTGGCAGCGACATCCCCATTTAGTAGTGTTAATTTATTGACTTTGGTGCAAGACATAAATAGTTTAATAGGAAGCGGACGATGATCTTGTTTACTTTGTAGATTAAAAATAATATCATGAAGAAGCTTATCGGTAAGTTGCCTGCAACCATTTAGATGTAACACTTGCAGTTTGGAACAGGCCAGGATCAGTCGAAGTACACCAGTATCAGTGATTTCCGAACTATATCTAATATTGATTTCTGTCAGTTCTTGCAGTGTAAATAGAGCCTCTAATCTACGATCGGTGATCACATCACTGTCTGGCAAAATCAGCGTACGCAATGCGCTCAGTTTTCCGATTTCTGGAAGTATTTCGACATTTGTACAGCTTCCGAAATATCCATCTATTTGGAAATATTCCAACTGCTTGGACTTGTGCTCCACCAGCCATGTCATTATTATTGAAGGCAATGCAACTACATCACGTCCATAGACGTTAAACTGTAGTTTCTTAAGACTTGGCAGCCTTGCAATATGTTTATATTCATCAAGCTCTTGATTTCCACAGCCAACGGAGAGGGATTCCAAGAATTCACAGCAATTGTCGTTGATAAGCCTCTGTATACATGGGGATTCGAGAATAAAGACAGGCATGTTTAATTCCTTAAGCAACGATAGTCTGCCAAATATTATATTCAACAATTCCGGATGCTGCAGTGGCTCCGAGTATTCCAGAGTCAGTGACTCTATAGACTTTGGCAAACAATTAAAATGCTCTGCACTCATTATCTCAATATCAAGAATATGCAGTTTTTTAAGCTTATCTAAATGCTTGATCACTTGAAGATCTTGACTGTTGAGACTTTCGTAAAGAATTTCCAGTTTTTGAAGACTATTTAGTTTTGGAAACATTTTAAATATGTTGTACGCTGTGTTATCATAGATTTCCATTGAATGTAAATTAATGCAATTCTTGCCAATTAATTCGCACACCAAGTTGTAGTGATTATCTGGTATTCTTCCTGCAATTTGTTGCACATTTTGTCCGGAAAGTTGAAAAAAATCACGCAGTTCCCACGCAGTCATTTCTTCAAATAATTTCAAATCGATAGATTTATCCAGCATCGGCGACAGTTCCTCATAAATGTTTCGAAAACGATAACAAGTGCGGGCAAAGTGAATGCGATCAGATATCGATAATTGTACGAATATATGCTCCAGGCAATAATCGTTCAATTTCATAACGGCAGCAATTTCATTGGTATCCACATAATCCGGTTTATCTGGCATTTGAACGGCATCTGTTTGAAGCCAACTGTAACTTGGCTGAACTGTTATGCGGCCTTCATTGAGATCATGGAACTCTCTCTTCAAGACATTGGCAGCATTGCGAGGATTCTTAAAGATGACGTGGCCAGTTCTTTCTTTATTCTCACTCGTCAACAGATGCAATTGCTCAACACATCCAAATGTCGCGAAATACTTTTGAATCTGCTGCTCCTCCATCCCTTCTTTGATATCCTTTAAAAACAGATTATTCACCAACACATGATCTTCTTCCGTGTAGGCCAATTCCTCCTTGAAGTAGTATTTTACATCAAACGGAGGAACAGTCATTTTCCGGTTATCTATTGGTTGATAAGCGATTATCGTCGCAATTTAAGCTGCGATAAAGACATTTAAATAATAAATAAACAAGTTACCAATATACTACAGTGCTGCCAACTCGTTTTAATAGTCATGTCACAACAAAAAATGGGCTGGCAGGCTTGGCACACGGATCAATTTGCAAAAAGTATCAAAATGTGAAACTTTCATAAATTTAAAGCTAGAATTTTAAAATTTTTCCAGAATGTCGGATTTTTATTAAGAAAACATATATACTTCACCTCCAGAGTATTGGCAAGAGATGGCGCCACAGTTCTTAAATGTATGGCAACATTGGCATTTATTGAATTATCAGACTTGTTAAAGTTATTAAATTTTTATATTTTATATTTTTATTATATTATATTAAATATTATAGATTGCGACCAAACGTTTTATGTAGGATGACCAGGGCTACCATATAATTTCTTGGCTTTATTTGTGCTGCCATCTAGCTAAAGAATTTTTTGAAAGCGTATGAAAGTTGCCAGACTAATAAAACTCATGAAATTTGTCGGCAATCGTTATCGAAACTTTAAAATTGATGACAACCCTACGTCACCAGCAGGCATTCGTCCAAAAAAGCATCATCATTGCGATACGAAAATTTGCCGACTGCATTATTTCGAAAGACTCTGAATAAATATCTTGTTTAACAATAATCTAATAAATTAATTAAAGATGTCTTCACGTTACGATCGTGCTGTAACCATTTTCTCACCTGACGGTCATTTACTTCAGGTTGAATATGCCCAAGAAGCGGTTCGCAAGGGTTCAACAGCGGTAAGTCTCATTTGTTGTGTTTCTTTCTTTCTGTGTGTGTGCGCAAAATATATTAATTGTGTATATATAATTATTATTATTTAGGTTGGCGTCCGTGGCGGCAACTGTGTTGTTCTAGGCGTTGAGAAGAAATCGGTTGTCAAGCTACAGGAAGATCGCACAGTTCGTAAGATTTGCGTACTTGATCATCACGTTGTGATGGCTTTTGCGGGTTTAACTGCAGATGCGCGCATTCTCATTAACCGTGCTCAGGTCGAGTGCCAGAGTCATCGCCTTAATGTTGAGGATCCAGTGACCCTCGAGTACATTACCAGGTAAGAGACCCTGTAACTAAATTGTACAAATCACGTACACACACGAACATCAAAGTGATAGCCACAGTCAAAGGTGCTCGACTAAGGAATACCCTGGTCCAAGGTGTATTTATATATATTGACAGCTAAGATAGTTAAACCCAATATGTACTTATATAGTTAAGCTGACAAAAGTGCTCTCTCGGCTCTCAGAGAGTCGCTGGAACAAAAATTTGATTTCGAACTGTCGAAATAGGAACCTCGAGAAGAGCAACTATGTCAAAGACGTCACCCTTCACAAATACAAATACATAAATATTTGTGTGCCAAATCTCAACTTTCTAGGACAGAGATTACCTGCAAAATTTGGTGTTTTACACCCTTACCATCTCTGAGATTCTTTTGTTCATATAAACTAAATTAAATCGACTCGACTGATTAAGAATTTATAAACTTTGTACAACTTTAATATACCCGCGACCAGGGTTTCAAAACACCGCAAGCTATAGTCCCAAAGGGATCTTATCGAATTATTTATTAAATAGATTTTTATGGTTTCTTGCAGATATATCGCACAACTGAAACAAAAGTACACTCAGAGCAATGGACGTCGTCCATTTGGCATTTCCTGCCTCATCGGGGGCTTTGACGCTGATGGTTCTCCCCATCTATTCCAGACAGAACCATCTGGCATATTCTATGAATACAAGGCCAATGCAACCGGACGTTCAGCCAAAACAGTTCGCGAATTCTTTGAGAAAACGTATCGCGAGGAGGAAGTTAGCACCGAACGTGGAGCCGTTAAATTGGCAATTCGGGCACTTCTCGAGGTGGCTCAATCTGGTCAAAATAACCTGGAAGTGGCCATTATGGAAAATGGAAAGCCCCTAAAAATGCTGGATCGCAATGTTATATTGGAATATGTGAACATCATTGAGAAGGAGAAGGAAGAGGAGTTGGAAAAGAAAAAGCAGAAAAAGTAGTACCCAAATAGCTTAACGCTAGGTTCTTTAACATCTTTTCGGCATACCGGAGGTATCTTTTTAATTTCATATTTTTGTAAAATTTGAAATACTGTAAAATGAAAAATCTATAAGGATATGTATAAAATACATGGTGGAAAATACACATGATAAAAATCAACTTTAATAGGGTCGGGTGTTTCGGTTTCAGTGATAAACAAATTAGTTTTAAATTATAGCCAAGTACCTATAAAATTTAACAATAAATTGTATTAGTACAAAATGTCAAAAATTAAATTAAAATGTGTGGGAATTTGTTTAAGAAAAGACAGCAACCCGATATTATCGATAGGTTTGTAGTTGTATTATATCGATTAGTGCTGCCAATGTACTCAACAGTTGTGCGATAACATTAAGGTCTGGCAATCAGCTAAAGAAAATGCAATCTGACGACTTAAATAGCAAACAAACAAAGAACTAATAACTATAAATTATGCAACACCATTTGTTTGCTTTCGGAAATTCCTCCACATATACCAACGATTAAAATAATAATTGATGGGACACTATCGATAGTGTAAAGCAGCCATCGATAGTGATGCGCAAAGCAAAACACTCGATATATCGATTGACAACATCGGTGTCTTTTCCTGCACTAACTACTACAATCCGCAGTCGGAAGTTGTGTGTCCAAAGCGAGAGAGCTGAACAAGAAAATATATAAAAAAACAAAAAACAAAAAAAACAACATTAGTAAAATTGTATAAAGCGAATAGCGAGAACGAGAAATATTAACACTTCAGCTGTTATACGAACGAAAAACGTCTGGATCGCATCGCTATACAATTTAATTCAATACAATTCATTCCCTTTTGCCTGTCATTCCAAAGCAAGCAACACCATCAGACTAAAATCAATAATTTAGTTGTGTGGTTTTCGCGGCTTTTTGTGTTATTCTTTAAAAAACAATCAATACCCGAAGGTAACGTGTGTACTCGTAGTAAAATAAAAAAAAAAATCAAAAAAAAAAAATCACCTCAGTGTGCGTTTGCATTCGTTGACGCTTGACATATTGGTACACATTTTATTTATTTATTTCATTATTTTTATTTTATTTTTTTTATGCATGCAAATATGCAAATTGCGTACATTCACATTTGCAAACAAAAACAATAAGAAATGAAAAATGAAAAGATAAGGCTAGCATTAATTAATCAAGCACTAAACGGTTTGTTAAGACCACGTACCTACTAAGTATACAGTATGTCAAGTAATTGTTTTGATATGGCAAACAACAACAAAAAAAAAAAACACATATGTATTTGTTTTTCATTTTTTTTTTTTTAATTGTTAAACCCAGTGCATCTTATTATTTCCCTTTTAAACTTGCTGGTAGAGACATAAGAAAGAATATAAAAAGTAAAGAATAGTATTTCATTTTATTTTTTTAATTTGTCAAAACAATTGCTTGGCATACTGTATATATTAATATGAAATGTACACACATGCATACATTTGTGCATTGCATATGTACATACAGATCCGTTGAAATGTACATACATATGTACATACGCATCAACTTTAAAGTTTGTGTATTTGTGTTTCCGTATTGCGAAGAAAACTGAAATAAAGCAAAATACATAGATACAAATGTTTAGTGCCAACAACAGGCCGATATATATATTTATATATATATGTATTGAAATACTCGAATATATGATGTGTAGATATTTTGTTTTGTTTATTTTTTTTTTTTTTGAAATTAACTCTATGTTGGAATTATTAATCGTATGTAATGGATTTCGTTTTCCTTTTTGCTTTCCTTTACATCTCTCTATATACATATGTACATATGTATGTAATCGCTGTGTGCACATACATACAGACATTCTAATCTTATCTAGGGCGCAAGTAGTACGCCACCTTTGAAAAGACCTGTCCCCTTATCTGTTTATACCATTGTCAATACCATCGTAATATGTATGTGAATATATATATATATATATATATATTCAGAAAGTATGCATTATGATATATATATATATATCATAATGTATACTTTCTGAATATTTCATACGCCCTTTTGTCGGTTTAAAAAAAAGTACTTATTTCTTGCTTATCCTGGTGATATCATAGTGTAGGAATTTGTAACGGTTATACAAAGTATGGTAATAGAATTACGAATTATCGTCCAACATAAAATATATTAAAGTAACGGCTTGACTGACTACAATATTCTAAGATAGTATTCCAATTAGGAGCACATATTTGTATTGTAATAATCCTATGCATCCAATAAATTGGCCTATCTTTTTTCTATATTATATCTTTTGCTTTTATTTCTTCTTGCGTATATATGTGATTCCCCATATAATAATAAAATTGGAAAACAAAAATTGGGAAAACAGAATCAGAATGCATGCTATTTGAAAATAATAATATATCGGAATATTTTTATTAGAAATTGAGAAACGAAAGAAAAATAAAGAAGGCAATTATTAGGAAAAAAAATTAAATTGAATATATTTCATGTAAATTTACGCAACTGAAATTTTTGAAATTTATTTTTCAATATTTTCGTTAAGGTTTTTTAGAGCTACTCTTAAAAGGAAATATAAAATTATGTAAAATAAATTGTCTTTTTATTAATATATTATGTGTTCCTAATTCAACCAAAATAAGAAAATTCAAAGTTTCTTGTCCTAATATTTATGAAATATTTTTTTTTTAATAATTGCCTTGTGATTTCTTGGTTGAATTTCTAAATATATACTTTCTGTTTTTCCATCTTTATTTTGATTGCTAACAGAGTTATAAGATTTTTTGTTTTTGTAATTCTAACAATAATGTTTGGAACACATTTTTGAGGTATATGTATGTATATTATTTTTGTTTTGGTTCTATGTATGTACGTATGTATGTGTTGACCCGACCTGACACTTTCGTATTTCACATTGTAATACAAATAGAATGGGCACAGAAACCAAGAGCAACAGTTACACAGGACAGATTTCAACAAGTGGCGGCAACCCTAAAGTGATGAAAGATTCTTTATCTTTAGTTCGTCAAACGGTTAAACAACAATCGAACCAAATCAATTTGAATTTGAATTCGAATTTGAATTCAAACTCGAACTCGAATTTGTATTCAAGCGAACAGAACGCGGCTGATATACGACCAACAACAAAGAAGCAGGAGGATAATACAACAACAATAACAACCACAAAAGATTCTATTGTACCATTTGTTCCAATATTTGTTGAAGAAGCTGATGTTATTCAAGGTGCTAAGGATATATTGAAAGTTATTCGACCGAATTGGGACCTCAATCACGTTGATTTTAAGGTAAAGTAATTTCATTCAAATTTACCTAATTAACTCCCGAAATAAAACCATCAAAAAATTCAAAAAATAAAAATACATATAAAAATTAAACAAAAAATATCGAAATACCATCAATGTCATTTTCTACTTTTGCAAGATATCCATATCCGATCCATTGTTGTGTTCCAATGAGAGTATATCTTGCTAGAGATGTGCGCACATGGTAAATTCAAGCTCTCGCTCTATCAATCTGTCTACTTATGTATATCCGTCTTCGTCTCTCTCTCTCTCTCTGGGCTTTCATAGTTTTTGCGACTACTACTTGTACCTCATTTTTCAAAAAAATAAAATAAAATATCAAAACCATATATGTGTATGTATCCTATCCATTTATTAATATTTTCTACTCGTACAACTATAATTTATGTATTTAAAGGTATGCCTGATGCCTAATGCACATCACGTGGCTCCCCAGTTAGAACTACTTAGATATTTACTCGCTTAAACTTGACTCAATAACAACAATCGACTATACGTAATACCAACCCGTACCATACACTACAATACAAAAATAAGTATATACACTCATATATATCCATTGTATTACTAATGCATTGTTTTTGAATAGCACTGAAGTTAGTTCATAAAGAAAATTCAGGGTCGCTTGCACAACTTTATAAGCAGTGTTGTCAATTTTAGCTATTTTTATAGTCTATAAAGACTAAGCTATGTTTTAATAGCGAAAACTAGGAAAATTTAATAAAAATTGGTTGTTTTCAAAATTTTTCTAATTACTTTATCAAATTGCAAGAACATTTCAAATCTATAAATCTATTGTGAAGTATTGAACGCATTGAATTATTTTTATCAAGACTTTATTACTTTTCTACTTTTCGTCAATTGGGATAGTTTCATAGGTCTTAAAGTAAAATGTATATCTATGAACCTAAAAAAACAACTACACATTTCCCAACAAATTTTTTAACATCAATTTTGTATTTGCAAATATAACGATTCTGTCCATTATTAGATTAAGTAATACAAAGAGGACTTTGAATTTGAATTACTAAATTTCTATCTGCTTTTCGGCATTATAAGCTTATACAAAATTTACCTTTTTTTTTTTTTTTTAGCTTTTTCTAGTCAAATTTTTTGATAAAATGAAATTCAGACAACACTGCTTACGAATAGTAGCAAAAATTAAGTGGTATTTGAGTTGCGAATAACTAACATTGTTGTGATTTTGAAGGCGTGTTTAACTACCTTGAATATTGTGAGAAATATGAATATGTTTATCTGTTGTTTATAAATCAAATTAACTTTGTTTTACATTGAGGAGAATCCGTAACAGAATAAAGGGAGTGGGATTTGGTGTAAACAAAAAAAAAAAGTAAAATCTAAATAAAACCGGTTCGACTAAATATTACTTAAAGGGTGTTAAAAACGAGCTGTACCTATTTGTACATTCATTTATAAGATTATCTATCTCTATAATGCGTATATATAACATATATGTTATGTACAGGAACTACTATGTAGTATATATATAATATAACTTGTTTTGATAATGATGTTGACGATGTCACGGCGATAACACATACATACATATACAATATACACATCACATCACAACACATCACATCAAATACACGTGTGTACATACATATATACATACATATGTAGTTCTCTTAGCCGTAACGTTGGCTACTTTTAAATCACAAGAATTTCGTTTGATTATGCCGTATGCTTTTGCGGCTTATCAAAAACTGTTATGTCTGGACCCCGTTTAAAGCACATGGTGCGACAACATATGTATATATATATATATATATACATATATGTGTATGTGTATGTGTATGTGTATGTATGTATGTATTTAATACACTTAAGTATAGTTTAATGAGCACATGTGCTTTCCTATCATTCGGGGCTTTACTGTTTGCGATCTAGCTGGTTGCAAATGTCATAAAGTTTATCGCCCTTAATTACTAACAAACATCTGTATATACATATATATATATATATATATATATATATATATATATGTGTGCATATATAATTTACCTACAGTTAGTCAAGTAATTGCTTGGACTTAAATCGAATCAAATAAAAATAGCAGGGACTATAATGATTTTTTTTTTTTTTCAATTTATAAAATCATGCAAACTGTAACTGTAATTTGGACATTTTTATTGGGAATATATTAACAAAATTTATATACATTCCTAGTCAGTAAACCATTTTTAAATTAAAAAAAATTGATTTATTTTTAAAATTATATCTTCAATAATATAATTATTTGATTTAAATTTTTTTGTTATAAATAATTCTTATTCTATGAGTTTTATTTCTTTTGCTCAAAAATAATGATTATTCCTGATATTTATTTTTTGCTCAAAAGTAATCCTAAGTATAATATAACAATAATAATAAAATGTATAATGATTACAGTCTTTTTAGTCGGTCTTATAGCCTTTTTTTTTATTTGTTTCAATTGCTATGCTATTTTTAAAAATAATAAACAAATACGAAAATTTGTTGTATTTGTCAAATCAATTACTTGACTAACTGTTTGTTGATAATGTATGTATTTAAATCGGAGTGCCACTTAGCGTATATCTGTGTAGTATCAATAAAAAAAAAAACTTGTAGAGTCCAATTTATGCACCGTTTAAAAAGTAATAAGTATAAATTAATTATTAACCATTCTATCAATGTGTGTCAATATTCTAATGTTTTGATTTTTCTTCTTTTTTTTCTCTCCCACTTGGTTTCGTATCTCTAGAAATTTACGGATGGCATAACAAATAAGCTTGTTGGCTGTTTTCACAATAGTTCCAAATTGGGCAATGATAATGATGAGTCCTATTTATCAATTAACAATGCCCAGAAGAGAATATTGCCGGTACAATCGGAAGATCCGGTTATATTACAAGATGAATTTACAACAACAAATGATAGAAACGAAACGGATCATTTACCTGTACAATACTCCGATAACGTAGTCCTTGTACGTGTCTATGGTAATAAAACGGACCTATTGATCGATCGGAAAGCTGAAACGCAAAATTTTCAATTACTGCATACATACGGCTTGGCGCCATCGCTCTATGCAACATTCAAAAATGGCCTCGTTTACGAATACGTACCTGGTAGCACCTTAAATATTGAGAGTGTACTATCTCCAGATATTTGGCCATTGGTTGCACGTCGCATGGCCGAAATGCATCGTGTGGTTCGAAAGAATAACGATGATGAACCATTGCCAATGATTTGGAAAAAGACGCAAAGCTTTTTTGATTTAGTACCTGAACGATTTAGTGATGCTGATAAACACAAAAGGTAATACTAATATCTTCCAAACAAAACAAACAAACTACTACTACAACAATCCAATCATAATATATATAAACTCACTCATATATATGTATGTTGCATTTGATTTGCAGAGTGAAAGGAACATTTTTACCTATTAGCCGGCTGCGTGAGGAGTTTAACAACCTGTACAAATACTTGGAGGCATTAGAGAGTCCAATTGTATTCTCCCACAATGATTTGCTATTGGGAAATGTAATATATACGAAGAGCATGAATGCGGTTAATTTCATTGACTATGAATATGCCGATTACAATTTTCAAGCCTTCGATATTGGTAATCATTTTGCGGAAATGTGCGGAGTCGATGAGGTCGATTATACACGATATCCGAAACGAGAATTTCAACTGAAATGGCTGCGTGTTTACCTTGAGAGTTATCTACAACGGAGCAACATTCAGAACGAGGAAGTCGAACATCTGTTTGTCCAAGTGAATCAATTCGCATTGGCAGCACACATCTTTTGGACTGTTTGGTCTCTATTACAAGCCGAGCATTCCACTATTGACTTTGATTACGTTGGGTATATTTAAAATATATATTTTCATATATATGTGATAATCTACAATAAAACCTTTATCATTAACAACAATCTCTCTTTATTTGCAGCTATGCATTTCTACGTTACAATGAATATTTGGCTCGCAAGGAGGAATTCTTATCATTGACTGCATCAAAGAACAATAAATGATTTTATCACAGATATTCAAGAAACACAATTCTGTGACCCAGTGATGTACTTATTATATATGTATATATACATATATGTATAGACTATGGCTGTTTAAGATATGTAAATGTACAATTTACATAGTATATATGTACTTTATATAGAGATATATGTTGTGCATATGTATATGTGTTCACAAAAAAACAAATCCTCTTCCTTCTCCTCAAATGAAATCAGTGCCGTATCACAATATCAGCCATAGTATATCCATATATATATAATGAATTTGTATATGTTCTTTAATTTGTATATTGATATTTGGTAGTCATTAATAAATAAACATAAATATTTAGTTTTCATATCGATGCATTAACAGCCCAATATCTGATTAATTCCAAGTGGGGAAACTTGAACACAGCTAAACGGGAATTTAATATAGAAACACCCGGATTAAAATATCATATATCGGTGTGTCTTGTCATCTCTTTTGCACAGCTTGAAAACGAGAGAGAGGGCAATACATACAGTCTTAACCGGAGTGTGAATTAATACTCAAATCTGCAAAACGACAGATCTAAATTGATCAATTCCGTCCATTGTCCAGGAAGTAAAACATAATTGGGGTTGTAAATAGTCTTTATTGATTTACTAAGGTTTAAAAAAAAATTAAACAGGCAGACAGAACCTAAGCATATTTACAGTTTATAGGATCGCTGATGCTTCCATTAATCAATTTATGTAATTATATATACATTTATGAATACTATAAGCATTTTGTGTTTTACAAACTGTTTTTTTTTTCCACAACAACAAATTTATTTAATTTATACAAAATTATTCTCGTATAATTTAATGTAATTCCTACATATTCTTTAATATTATACTCTTGTTCGATTTCCGTCGCCACCAAGTTTTTGTACAATCTGTAATTAAAAAACAAAATTAAATTACTTTTATTGAATAAAAAGGTTACCAGATGCCTAAACTATCGTTAAATGCAGTTTGATCTGAAAATGGAGAATGACCTTTTCCGCAACCAGGTTTGCTTTTTCAGGGAATCAAGTGTTGCCATACGTTAAGAAAATATGATCAAAAACTACAAAACAGCGCGGCATTTAAATTTCTTCAAATTTTTAGCACTATTTTGGCAATATTTTAAAAATTGAATGAAGATTTTTAATATGAAATTAAATAAAATAAAGGTGAACTTATTTATGAATGCTTTGATTTTTTTGTGCTACATGGGGAGAAGTTATATAATTTATTTTAATTTAATTAAACCGAAAATTCGAAAAAAATGTCTGCAAAAATTCAAAGTTTTGGCTTTAAATTTATAGAAGTTGCATATTTTGATGCTTTTTGAGTATTGATAACAATATGAAAATGGACCTAAATTTGCGAACCAAGCCTGCCAACCCGTCTTTGGCTGCGACATAACTATTAAAAACAAGCTGGCAGCACTGCGACTACTGTCAGCTGTCATACCTAAAAGGGAACGAGAGCAGAGAAGCAAGCGACTTTCCTAAAAAATTACAAATTATTATTAATTATGGCGAGCTATATTGCTAGGAAGGGACCTATGGTATTCTGTAAGTATGCGATTAATAAATGCAATCAATTGATAGCAATTGAAAAAAAGCGCAACCTATAACGGTGCGTGCCAAAATGATTACGTAAATATGTAACATAAATTCTGACATTTCCCCGTCCCTATCACACACTATTTCCATTCCAGCCAACCTGGGCAAGTGGGCCTACAATCTGTCGGGATTCAATCAATACGGTAAGAAAGAAGTGTTCTTAAAGTGTTTGCAATTAATTGTCATTTGATCGTTTTGAATAGGTCTGCACCGTGATGATTGCCTCTATGAAAACCAGGATGTGACGGAAGCTGTCCGCCGTCTTCCCCGTAAATTGTACGATGAGCGCAATTATCGCATTATGCGTGCATTGCATTTGTCAATGACCAAAACAATTTTGCCCAAGGAACAATGGACTAAGTATGAGGATGATGTCAAGTACTTGGAACCATATCTGAAGGAGGTTGTGGCTGAGCGCGAGGAACGTGAGGATTGGAACAAGAACCATTAAATTGTTTTCTGTCACTGTCACTCTCACTGGACTTGTAAATGTTGCAAATACATTAGCTTAGATTCAAATTAAAACTTCTATGGTTAACTTTTCATTGATCTATTATAGACAACCTATTTTCTTTTCAGAAATTGCCGTTAAATTTTATTTATCGGATTGTGGGATTTAATTGTGAAAGCAGACAGTTAATTTAAATGTAATTTGTAAATAATACTAATTGAATCGTTGCGATGAAACTCATGCTTGGAATGCATACTATTAAATTCGTGTGTTTATGCGTTTAGATTGTCCAATTTATCTTACCTTTTGCATAAATGGTAGATTGAAAATTGATCCTAGAACCGGCACACGGCCAAGGAAATTGATGGCAACAGGGAAGAAGCCACTGAAAAGAAATATAAAAAGTTGATTATTAACTTGTCAATCGTAATATATAACAATCTGGCAGTTAGACAAATCGGCAAATTGATAATCTCTCAAGTAATTGCCGATTTAATCGCATCTGCGTTTAATTGTAGATCAAACTTGTGTTTTTGACGGTCATTTTCATATTTTAAATAAACAGTTGATAGAAATTGATAATAAAGACACTCGAAGATTAGTGAAAACTGCCTTAAATATGTTATAAACATTAAGTTTTTTGTTGCCAACTGGGAATAGGAATATCTTAAAAAATTAAGGCCACCTAAATTGTATCTTTGGTAAATGCTAATGAAGCCTAGATATATTAAAGGATATATAAAAAATGGCCTGTACAGTGCTAAATTAGTCAGTCAGTTGGACAAACAACTTTCTATAGATGCCAATTATTTAAAATATGTGTTTGTTCCTTACATTTTTTATAACTTTCTATTCGATTCGGACATAAATTTAAGAGCTAATAGATATAATACCCTGTACCCAGAAGAGGTGTGGCAGACCCCATAAAGTACATATGCATATATATTCCTGATCGACATTAACACCTACATTTTAAAAGCCTAGTTTGATCGCTTTAAAATAAGAGGAAGAGAACACTGACGTGTTGATGTCCGATTTTTAGGTGAGACATAACATAATGTATGCGCCATTAAGATTATTTGATTTGTAGCATAATTTGCACTTCAACACAATAAGAACAGGGTCTGTCGAAGTCGAGTTTGCTCGACTAGTTTGATAATAAAATGCACACACACACACAGACACACCTGAATAGTGCAAAGAATCCATAGGATTCAATGATCATGCCAATAATGGGGAAACCAAGCAGCACAATGACAATTCCTCCAAAGAATGCTGTTGTGCCCTTAACTTTATGGCGTTGAAAGAAAAAGCGTAGTGTTCTCTCCACGCCAATAACACAGCCGAGACCCGCAATGAAAAGGATCTGCAATAAAATAGAATATATATATAGAATTAGTTGATTGCATTTATGTATGTATGTATATGTGACAATTTGGAATACAACGCACGTTTCCTATTGCAAGCAAGCCTTTATCGAAGAGCAGCAGCATGCCAAGAAATAAGAATGATATGCCAAAGCCAGCCAAACCGATGCCGATTTCTGCAAAAAGGTGTGCAATTAAATAAATTAAATCGATTGCATTAATTATGCCAGCAATTACAAATAAATGTCGCACATACTTTGAAGATCTGTAATTTCAATCATTCTGTCGTTTTTGGTTATATTTGCTTAAAAGGATAAGAGAGTGCATTAAGTGTATTCCACGTAAACACCAAATGTTCCATTATTATGAATATAAACAATCATGGCAGGGTTGCATGCCGCAATCAGTGTTGCTAAACGTGTCAATTGTATGACATACACAAAACGGAATGATACGGTTTCACATAAACGGGAAATTGAAATATAATAATTTGTTGAACAACATTTATTTGATTTTAATTTGACATTTAAATATATTCCAATATAGTTTGATTCCTCTTTTTATTAACCCTATAAAAAGTTATTTTTAATTCAAATGCTTCACTGATATTATTATTATCTACAATTTTTAAAGATAGCTTATAACAGTATAAAGTTTATATAGAAAAAATAGCTTTTCTAGCCGGAAAGCATCTTAATTTGTATTTGTGTGCACTTCTGCATAGTTTTCGAAACATAAAAATATTAATTGCAAAACATAGCTGAATATATAGGTATTTCCAAGATCGAGATAATGTCAAAAATTTACATTTTCAAAAATTGTTTAAAAAGAAATTTTCAAATTTTTCTAGAACTAGCTTTAAAATAGCTAAATTGGCAACAGGGCCAGATAAAAAGTTTATAGGTATGAAAAAAAGTGTTTCATTCCAGTATCTCAGCTATCGAGTGTGTAGACAACCAGGGTGCTCTTTTCGATAAGTTGACGGATGCTCGATATATCGATTTTGTGCACCCCTGGCTACACACACGCCATTTTTACCACAGAAAAAAATCTCGAGTTGAAAATTCGACAGACGCTTGAGTTGCAAAAGTGCAGAGTTCTCAAAAAATCAAAAAAAAAAAAAAAATATAAAAATATTAATATTTTCTTATAATCAAGAAATTACTTTAATCTTGTATTAGTCATGGATCGTGAGTGTGCATTCAAAAAAGTCCTGCAATTAGTACTGTTAACTAAAGCGATATTTATTTTAGGTGGTGGTTATGGCGGTGGCGGTGGTGGCGGCGGTGCCGGACAGTATAATAATTTTGCTGTTCCTCCGCCAAATTACCAACAAATGCCAAATAAACCTGGTAACTATAACGAGCCCCCTCCAAACTATAGCAAACCGGGCGGAGGTAAGTTCAATATACATACATATATAGGTAAAGGAAATGAGAATGTTTGCAATTAAAAATAATATTCTTTAAGGTTATGATTCTGGCCATCGTGGTGGTGGCGGCGGTGGCAGCGGCGGCGGAGGCGGGGGATCTTGGAACGACAGAGGAGGCAATTCCTACGGGTATGTTATTATTATTACGTTATTATACAAATACAACAACTGTGCTCAATCAATGAGGCAACGAGTATTCAATTCAGGCAAAAGTGTGTTGCAAATTAAAAATACCAAAAATACCAACAAAAAATACAAAAATAAAATACTAAAAGCTATCAATTATATCCATACATACATATACAATTACAATTACAAGAAAAAATCAAGATAACACAGGAGTACATACATATATCGCAAATGAAAAGCGTAAACAAAATTCGTGAGAATTATCTGTCAAAAAAGGAGAAGAAAAACAAGAGTCTTTTTTAATAAATATAGAACCATTAAGTTGAATGTTTTGTGTTCGTAATGTGAAAAAAAAAACAGCACATGCAGTTTGTCAAATAATTGTTTTGACAAGGAATTAAAATACTATCGAGAAGTAAAATAATTGTTTTGACAAAGACTTAAAATACTATCGAGGAGTTAAAGTTGACAAGGACTTAAAATACTAACGAGAAGTAAATTTATTGTTTTGACAAGTACTAAAAATACTATCGAGAAGTAAAATCATTTTTTTTTTGACTAGCCCTCAACATACTATCGAGAAGAAAATTAATTTTAACTATACATTTAATTTTTCAAAACAAAAGAACATTTCTGTTTTATCATATTCATATGATTGTTAAAAACTATAAATTGTGGGATCCAATAAATTTAATTTTTTATTATGTCAAAACAATTACTGACTAACTGTACATAAAGGTCCTTGCGTTTCATTCGATTCAATATCCAAATGAATGCCATTGAAAAAAAAACCCAAAAACATTGCTGATAAGTTGATGTGTTCGATAAAATCCCATGATATGCATTATAAAGTGTTTGGTATTCGTCATATATTCCAAGTGTGTGCCCAAAGAAATGAAAGAGACCTGCATAAAATGATACGTTTGAAAAACAAGCAATATTATTTAAAATAATGTTAATGTATATATATTTATAAATATCAATGAAATGCCCATGAAATTGAAGCTGCGAATGTGACTTACAATTAATATTATATTATATTATGTTTTAAACAAGATGAGAATATTGGTTGTGTCTTGATTCACACACACGCACCCCTGAAACAAGATCAAGAATCAAGAATATATATTAATTTATAAGCGGGGTATATATAAAGGTTAATTGCCAAATGGTATTATCTATTAAGTGAGAAGGAAGCCTGAGTGTATAATGAGAATTAAATTCGAATTTCCATCGTCAATACATTAACAACAAATACAAATTAAGCTAATTACAAATAATTAAATTGAATTGGTTCTTGTTAATTATAACAGTGGAACAGTTGATGCGAAAGATAATCGCAGCTGTTATACAATTGACATAAAGAGTGATATCGTATATCGTACCTTCGATAAATTAAAAACAATCACAAGCGTCGATAATAAGTTATAATATGTTTATCATGAAGAAACTTATAACAAATTGGATTCATGCATGAAAGAAAAATCGAAAAAATTAAAAAAAAAAACCATCTAAAAATCAGATAAATTGTATTATGTAGTTATTGCATATAACCTTATACAATTGAATAAGTTGCCTTAAACTAAGTAAGTAATTGTGAGTGTTATCAAAATTAACTTTCTATTAGTTATACACTATGTTTTGTGTAGTTTTTGTTATTGTTTATGTATATACATATATTTTATAATTATCAAAGTAATTCATGTAGAAAGTATCAGATTGAAGTTTCTAATTATAAGAGATTTGTCAAAGATTCATGTCTATTAGATACTCATGGATACTATGAAACTTCGGCTGTTCGAAGATATATTTTAACTAATAGATTATTATTATAAACTATATTAGTTTTTAATATATGATTAATGAGCATCAATAGCCGAGTTGTTTTAGTAATGTCTGTTTTTGGTCACTAATTTTGGTGTGATACTTCTTTTCTGATCCGCCGAAATCGAAAAAAAGACTAATTATATATATATTAAATATCCCTATGTCAATAGGTGGGTTGTTTACCAGAACACTTTGATGGAACCAGTATCTATCAGTAAATATGTGTTGAACAAACAAAACGACAGCAAAATATTGTATTATTATTATACTATCGACATGGATATCAAGAGATTAACAGATTGTAAATGTATATAGTATCAGAGTGTGATGGTAAAAGTGTAACGCTAAAAGTAGAGTCTAAAAGTAATAAATATATATTACATATATGCATTTAATGTATTGTATGTAAATGTAGGATGATTATTTAGTATGATATATATAAAAATATAAAAACAAAAATAATTATAATGGAGGCGTAGGCGTAAAACTTCCTCATCATAATGCATTACAATCCAAACATCAAAATCAAAACATTAAATAAGTTATTCAATATCCTCTTTTAGAAATGGAGGCGCCAGCAAGGACAACTACAGCAAAGGTAAAATAATGCAAAACAATTTGCAAACATATATCGAGTAATGTATAACATTAATTTACTACAAATCAAATACAAATACAAAATACAGATAAACAGATAAAAACAGAAAGAACGTTATTAGGAAAAGTAAACAAAAGATTTAAGAAAAGGGATGGGAAGAAAACGCGTTGTTTTGTTATTGTTGTTTGTTGTTATACTTTGTTCGAATTCATGAGTAAAATTTCTGGTATAAATTTGATAAACTAATTGATAACTACATCAATTGTTATAGGGTGTCTATTTCAAGTGTAGAGTGTATTCAAGCGTACTACGTAAATGTGTTATTCTGGTATACGAAAGATCTCCCTTCTAATGGGTCTATTATTGGTTTGGCTTGGTTTGGTTTCGCACGCGAATATCTCTTCAACAATATATGTACATATATGTATATTGATCTTGATCAACGAATTATGTTAATTCCTGTTATTTTTGTGTGTGTCTGTGTGCTGTGTTTATACTATAACTATTTATCTATCTAACTATCAATTAATTGATCAAGCTAGAGTTGCCAGATTTACGAGAGAGAGAGAGAGAGAGTGTATACAAAACAATATAAGCATATATATATATGCATATGTGCGTCCAAATCAAAATCGGTGTAAAGAGGTGCCTTTTGAAATTTCTGGTTTCGAAATAAAAAGTAATACCACTTAAGATCACTAGAGATAACTACAAAACAAAAGCAAAGTTAAGGTTAAAATGACCCAGTAACGAGCAAGACACATCGTTATCCTACATATTATCGTGTGTGTATATATACTATACTATACTATTACTTTATAGAGTTTAAGAGAGTCGAGTCTTAAATGCGCTCTGGTTTTGTCCCCAATTTTTAATGAGTGTTAAGCACATCATCAGCACGTCGTCGTCGTCGTCATTATTATTATTATTATTATTCTTGTTGTTGAGGCTTAAATTCTTTTTATCCAAATAAACAAACAAATCATTGAATTCATTTAGACAGCATTTCTAATATATTGTCCCTATTCTTGTAGGATATGGTGGCAGTAGCGGCGGTGGAGGAGGCGGCGGAAGCGGTGGTGGTGGCGGTGGTGGCAACGATATGATCACACAGGAAGATACCATCTTTGTTTCTGGTATGGATCCATCCACCACAGAGCAAGATATTGAAACTCATTTCGGTGCCATTGGCATTATTAAGGTAAGTCAAAAACATATCTAAAAACTGTATCAAACACGACAATGGCTGAGCAGTAACAATTTTGAAAATCACTTTTACAACATAAATATGGTTGTGATGATTAAACCCAAATAATAAATATAAAGATATTTAAAAATCAAAATTGTTTTGCTAGAGTAATGATAACCGGAAATAAAATTAACCCTTTATATATGGCCGTAATGCATATCTCCAACATACCGATTTTAGTTATATATCTCGGAACTTGGAATAAAAATGTGCAATATTTTGGTTAAATGTGTATCTCAAATATGCATATTATTCAATTCTTGTATCTTGGTCTTATATAAATATGTTTTTCACAATGTATAATCGCTTTTCCCACAAATTTTATGATTTTTTGAAATTGAGTAGCCCTTTAATTTACTTAATTAATTTATTTCAAGCCTTTGCAATTTTAATTTTTGACATTTAGTCATTATGATACAAATTTTATAATATTAACACAAGTACACTTTATTGGATAATAAATTCCAAAAATATTTTTTTCTTTAAAAAAAAAACTATAAAAAATTGTATTTTTTAATTAAAATTTTCTATTTAAAAAAATAACCGTTTCAAAATCGGAGAACATGCCATACAAAGGGTTAAAGCGTTATTTGCAATCTCAGCACTGTACACTCCCAAGAGTATATTTAAAATACTTATATTTTTTGAAATTGCAGAAAGACAAGCGTACAATGAAGCCAAAGATTTGGTTGTATAAGAATAAGGAGACTGGCACCTCGAAGGGTGAGGCGACCGTCACCTACGATGATGTGAATGCTGCCCAGTCGGCCATACAGTGGTTCGATGGCAACGATTTTAACGGATCCGTCATTAAGGTTTCGCTGGCCCAGCGTCAGAATAATTGGAACAAAGGCGGCGGCGGCGGCGGTGCTCGCGGTGGCTTCGGCGGACGCAGTCGTGGAGGCGGCGGTGGCCGCTTCGATCGCGGTGGCGGTGGAGGAGGCGGTGGTGGTGGCGGCGGCGGTGGTGGTGGTGATTACGATCGCGGCAGCGGCGGCGGAGGAGGTGGCCGTGGCGGTGGACGCTTCGGCGGCGGCGGTGGTGGTGGCGGTGCTGGAGCCGGCGGCGGAAATGTGCAGCCCCGCGACGGCGACTGGAAGTGCGCCAGTTGCAACAACACCAACTTTGCTTGGCGCAACGAATGTAATCGGTATGACTAGAGACTTGACACTTAATATATATTTATATTATATATGATATTTATATTCTTTGCAGTTGCAAAACACCAAAGGGTGACGACGATGGCAACTCTGGCGGCGGTGGTGGTGGAGGCGGATTCGGTGGTGGCGGCGGCGGTGGATACGGCGGCATGAACGAGCGTGGCAATGATCGCGGCTCTGGCGGAGGCGGTGGCTATCAAAATCGTGATCGCGGAAATGGAGGAGGAGGAGGCGGCGGAGGTGGCTATTCCCGCTACAGTAATGATAATGGCGGTGGTGGAGGACGTGGTCGCGGTGGTGGCGGCGGCGGTGGTGGCCGAAGGGACGGTGGTGGAGCCATGCGCAATGATGGCGGCATGCGTTCCCGACCATATTAAGGAACTCTTTTTTTTTTTGTAACTTTAAATAAATAAATATAATACTTAGCAAGTACTATCTTTTAACTGTACTTTTATTTTTACAAAACACCACCACACCACCAGTCACGAAAAAAAAACAATAAGACGGAAATTTAAAAATTAAACAAACTAAAAGAAAAAAAAACTAAAACTATATCCAAAATGCAAAAATCATGCATGCATTTGCATT
>OX596006.1:39080732-39123232 GCA_951394115.2 Drosophila phalerata
TGGAGTTTCCCACTGTACAGATCTTGAAGAAACTGCTTGAGCTTGCCGGGCGTATACATGTCATTGAAATGAGGGAAGAGATACATGTGTTTGAATGAATCAATCGCAATGACCGGAAGATCATCCTCGGATTTGCCCAAATGATGTAAAGGATGCGCAAATCTTTTACCATCCGCAGTAAGGAAGTTTACATTCTCTGAGAGAATAATATCAAATGAAACAGAGATAATAAAAATATAGTAAAAATAATTATAGCTTACGCTTTTCATCCAACAACTGCTGCTCAATGATTGCTTTGTAATCCTTAATCGCATTTAGATCATCTGGTTTATAGAACAGAATCAGGAACGGCAGCCCTTCCTCTGTAAGCTCCTCGGCACTCTCGAATGTTATCTCCCTGACAAGAGGTACACACTTCTCCTGGATCCATATTTTCAGCTCATCAAAATTGGTTAAGCTTCCGGTATAGGTCTCATCATTCTCGTGGGATAACGCAACATCCGGTCTAAATACAATAATCGGAGTGCCTGTAAATATATTATATTGATGTTAAATGTTTCAACGTTTTTAAATCATATGTATGTACCTGGTGGATGCATTGCTTGAGAAGCTTCTCCAAAGCCAACATGAAACTGGCAATCTTCCTTGAGGTTCGTTGCTACCTTTCTGAATATATCATATTCAGGTTGATCCCGACGATCGAAATAGCCCATGATGCTACGCTTCTTGGAATCGAGACTCTCCAGATCCTTCAATGACTTGAACTCCTTGATGGGATCCTCCAATTGTTTTTTAACAAACTCCAAGAATGCATCCGCGGATCGTTGTCCTCGATATTCCCGCTTGCTGAGCTGTCCATTGCGGACAATCTTTAATGTGGGATACTTGCTGATATGGAAACGGGATGCAATCGCTGTCTCTCGATCACAATCCACTTTTCCTAGCACTACTTTACCAGCTTCTGGAAATTCCGCTTTAATCTGCAAATATGTAGATCAAGGAATTAATAAACAGAGGTAAAAAGCTCAAAAATTCATGTTAAGTTTAAACAGTTTGCGATGGCATCACTAAAAAGAATTATAATAACTCATTGAATTCAAAACAAACAATGAAACATCTGCGTTCATATTAAAATGTTTTAAAGACAACAATATGCGGTGCTCTATTTAATTTTTGGGTTTTTTTTTTCTTCAGTCTTCTGTGTTTAAAAACAGGTGACAACTAGTCACGGCATACTATTGTTGTTGTTGTTGCGTTTATGGAAGTAATAACTATTTATTTTTAGCGTATTGATTAATTATGAGCTTTATACTGGGTAGGTTTAAAAAAAATCAAAAGAACAGAGAAAAGCAAAGTTAGGGCTTTTTAGACATGACTATAGCTTACCTTATCCGCCGCTTCATTGAAAATAGGCGCTAATATATTACTAAACCGACACCATTCCGCATAAAAATTAAGGAAAACCAATTCGTTAGACGCTGAAATTCCAGAAAGAAAGAAATGAAGAGAGTGAGAGAGAGATAATAAAAGAATTATTATTATTAGCTTAGAAAAATTATCGAACCCTTTTTGATTGGATTTAAAATTCTTTGCCTGTTATTGGAAAATTGTTCTGAAAGTATAGTATGAAATCTATATGCCTGTCAATAAAGTATTTCAATTAAGATAGATAAGAATTTAAATTTGTATCAGTCAGGTCTTATTTATTATTATGAATTCAAAACAATAGTTTTGTGCCATACAATACTCTTTCAAAAATGGGTTCGATATAAACATTGTGATTTCTTCAAAAAAACATAATTGCCGTGTAGCTATTGATTAAAACTAGTGACAAGTGACAACAACACACACCCCCCTAACATTATTGATAAGATAATAGAATGAGATGATATCACGGAGAAAGAGACAGGCAGCTGGACCAAATGTAATTACCCTTAAAATATGGGTGTATGATATCATTTTATAAGAAAAACACAAATATAGATTTTCACAAAGTAAACAAATTGCAAATAATAATAATAAATCGCTTCTATAGGTATATAGATCATATACTATAGTATACAGTCGTATATACCGAATAATTTCCATAATTTTGTGGTTCAATGAATAAAATTGCTAATAGGAATGACGAATGTCAAAAAAAATTTAAACAAAATAAAAAGATTATTCAAGAAATTAAAAATAAACTAAATAGAATTTTAATTTTTAATTTAAATTTTCCATTTTTTTTAAAAATACCTGTTTTAAAATCAAAGAGCATGCCATACAAAGGGTTAATTTGTTTATGATATTAATCACTAAAAATCGTTCTTGTTGTTTCTGTTGTTGTTGGTTATTGTGTGTGTTGATTTTATTTAAAGCTTACCACGCTGGCAGAAATCTGGGTAATTTATCGAGCGCGTCTGATATTTTTTTTATTTTGTGACACGTCAATCTCCACACGCACACGCACGCAGATGAATGCGTGTGCACTTGCGCTTGTGTGCGTATGTGTGTGTGTGTGTGGGTGTATTTGCACCAGCTGAGATATTGAATTAAAGCGGCTTTTGCAATGTTTGTTATTGCATTACATTCTTACACATAATTATGGTAATTGCAAGTGTTGTTGTTGCTGTTGTTGTTCGTATTGTTGTTGTTGCTACAGTTACTATTACAATAGGCCCCGTTGCTCTGCTTCTTCTTCTTACCTAACGTCATATCAATATTTTCACTGGTCATAGACACCGCTCCAGTCGCATCTGTTGGCTGAAGAAGGACATGTAGAACCTGCAATTAACGAATGCAATTGTAAGAAAACATGATACCATAATTCCACTTGCAAGTTATTAATGCAAGTGTCTCGCATAATCATCATCATCATCACTATTTTTTCCACGTCTCAGCCGGTTGATTAAGTGACGGAACAGTCACCGTCACCGTCACATTCAGAGTCACAGTCACATTCATAGTCACGGTCACAGTCACAGGCACAGGCACAGGCACTGATTGACTGAGAACACGTCGACTTACCGCAACAATGGCTAAGCACGAGCCAAGCAATGGTTTTCTGTTTCTCGATTCCGTCATATTTGGTGCTGGCGGCGGCAGGCTGGGCCAATTTTGTATAAACTAATCAAATCTAAGTTATTTAATTTTAATTCACTTTTACATTAGGTGGAATGAAAACGCAGTCGCGACGTATCTACATATATATATAATAAATTATAACAACTTCGTTGATTATCGTAGGGCTGCAACACCAACGATGGCACTATCGATATATCGAATATGCAGTTTTGTTTAGCACTATCGATTAGCACTTTGCACTACCGAATCGAAAAAACTCGATACATTTTGGCTTTTTTCTCTAAATTTAAAGGCTAGACAAAATTAGCTTCAAAATTATCATGTTTTTTTAGACAAAAGTCGAATTTATAATTTAATTTTTAGATTTTAATTAAAATTGTTAAATATGTAAATTTTGATCCTCGCGTTGACAAACACCTAATATTTATTCAAATGATCTTCTTCATATAAACTTATTTATAAGTAAAGTTGCTTAATTAATTTTTATCATATTGGCTTAATAAACAAATATATTTAAAAATTATTAATATTTTTAATTTTGTAATCATTAATTTTTTACGGAATTATAATTTTAATAGCAATAAATTTCTTAATATTCGATAACTTGTTTAATGATAACGAACACAGTTTCTAATTATCTTTATTTTTAAATTTAAAAAAAAAATATATTTTTAATTATAAAGTTCTAAAATGATTGGTTATTTTAAACAATTATTAAATTGATATGCAAGCGTTGCAATATTCGATAACGATAAAAAAAATCCATTCGATTTGTGACAAGTGACAAATGTATTCAGTGTATTAACGACTACGTATATGTATATATGTGCGTACTTTACATCTACATATGTATAAGCAACAATATTTGCAAATCTTTGTTTATAATAGCTGACGTTTATGGAGTTAACGGTGCTAAATATACAGAAAATTAGCAAGACGCGTTTTTCAATTTCATTATAAATTGCAGTTAAGCAAAACAACAATTGTTAACCAAAGGTTTTCGAAGCATACAAATGTATGTACGTTTGTAGGTTTGTTTTGGTGTTATTGTTTCATAAATATTGAAGAATCGTATACATATGTATGTGTGCATGTACTTATGTGTGTATGTGTAGATATATGTAGATGTGCCCAATCACTTTTTGTTTATAAATATATAAAAATTGTTAATTCATTGCAATTGCAAAATAGCAAGGATATTTGTCACGAGTAAGTCGTAAATTTTTGTGGCTTTATTGTTTATAACTGTTCATCCATATGCCTAAGCGTACATATGTATATGTACATACATACATATGTATGTACGTTTTAATGTCTCAACGTACGCAACGTACAATGTGTACATATGTATGTACGTTTGTGCAGTATATACTATGTATGTTTGTGCTTATTATCTATTCTGGCAACCACCACACACAAAAATTATTTGTACATATCTAGTATATCTGTTATTAAGGTGTTTAGATGTTTGAAACATTTTGTATTTAATGACTTTGCATTGACTCTCTCTCTCTCTCTCGCTCTCTCTCTGTGTGTATGTGTATGTTTGTATGTATGAAAGTACGTATGTGTTGTCCTGTTTTGTATACGCATAAACAAGTTAACAATTTTTATTGTTCTTTTTTTTTTTGTGCCCGTTTAATGACAATTAATAGTAACCCTGAGAGGATCTCAGGTGTTCGAACCAGCAATAAATTCATACATACATACATAAACACAGATATTTATATGTATATATATATATATATAAACATTTGCTATAATATAAGTTAAATATATTTATAAGCATACATATGCATGTACAGTAAGTCAAGTAATTGTTTTGTCAAAATAAATAGCAAGCAAAAAAAGAAAGAAATTTGGTTTTGTACTTCATTTATTAAAGATGATTGTGGATAAAAGATACAATGAGATTAAAGAGGTCTTAGGATTTTCCAATAAGAATTTCGACAAATAAAAATAAGAATTTCAAAATTTGGAAACAGAATTAGGAAACCATAACTAGAAAACATGTAATTTTCAAAAGGATAATAAGGACACCAAAATTAGGAATATTTTTATTAAAAAATGATTTCATATAGTGGAAAACAACAATAGAATAAAATCCGCAATCGAAAATCTAAATAGATAAAGTTCTTATTTAATAAAATGTTTTCCTTATACTGTTTAATATTTTGATGAAGTTATAAAAGAAATATATACTCTTAAAATGGAACTAGCCAAAGAATCAAGATTTAACCCAAAACTTTTTTTTCCATAAAAATTTTTAAAAATCAAGGAGTAGGTACAAATAAATATTATGTGTCACCTTAAATTATATTTATGTACTTGCTTATTATTTTTTAAGATAATTAAATTTAGTTAAACTTATTCTATAGACAAAGGCAAGACTAATAAAATATGAAATCAAATATAAATCCATAAGAAATTTATAAAAAATATATATATATAATGATATATATATATATATATATTTTTTTTTTTTTTGCAAACAAAATTGACTAAATTCCTAATTGTATTAAATTACTTTGTTGACTTTGTTGCTGTATGTGAATTTATGTGTTTTTTTGTGAAAAGAATTACTTGTCTAACTGTAGGTATGATTTGTTTTTATTGCAGTCGCAACACATGATGTCAGATGGATCACCGCCCCCATCGATTTGTTTTATACGAGCCGCGGAATCATATCCAAAATCCCAAATGGAAAAGGAAGATTCACAACTGTTTGTTCCGTTTCAAGAGCGTAAGTATTATCTAAAAATGTTGTATTAATTTAATTCAAATACAAATAGATTTTATTTAATCTTTTATTGTATTATTATTTTCGTTGACAGTTGCCGGCGAGTCAATAAAATATTTGGGACGAACCGATGATGGGATTTTGGCCTTATCCAACTATCGCATATTTCTGTCCAAGAAAGCGACAACCACATTTGAGACATATATACCGCTGGGTCTGATTGAATCGGTGCAAGTGCGTGATCTATTCCAACTGGTTGTTAATTGCAAAGATGCCAGCACTGTGAAATGCTCGTTCCAATCGACCGAGCAATGCTTGGAATGGCAACGTCGCATTCAGTTGCTAATTGGTGTACCTGAAACGCTGGAAACGCTTTTTGCATTTCCATTTTACTCATGGACATGTGACATCATTGGCAATAAGGAGCGATCGATATTAAGCAATGGCACCAATGGAACAACCCAAACAATTGGCAACAACAAAACAACAACAACAGCTCAGCCAACAAATGCAGAGAATCAAACACAATCACAATCATTTCCAACTGGCGAACATTTACATCGATTGCAGCGTGCAATTCGATATGAGAGCGATTTTAAAAATGAAGTTGCTCGTCTTGGATTCGATTTGAAAGGATCGTGGCGTATCTCAAACGCCAATGCGGACTTTAAACTGTGTCCATCGTATCCACAAAAGTTACTGGTACCCTGTTGCATCACAGATGAAATGCTTCACAACATTGCCAATTTTCGTGGATCACGCCGTTTGCCTGCTGTTGTTTGGCGTCATCAGAAATCTGGCGCTATTCTGGCCAGATGCAGTCAACCCGAAGTTGGCTGGCTCGGCTGGCGTAATTATAAGGATGAGCAGCTATTGAAGGCTCTGGCGGATGCGTGTGCCTTCGATAGAGGAGAGCATGCGAGACGACAGGCCAAGGATATAGCCAATGGAGAGACGACGGGCTCCTCAGGACACAGTTCACCATCTCTGGGAGATTCCTCGCACGAGGAACTCGCTTTAGATGAAATCCGAGTATGTTCAATAGGGTGCTTAGAATCTTTCGAAAAAAATGGTACCCCATATTCGTAATCTACGATCAATTATAAGATGTTTTTACCAAGAAACCATAGATCTAAAATCAATTCCTAGTCCCCGCTTTTTGAGTTGAAAAGTTTTGTGTTTTTAATCCTTGCAAGGACAAAAATAATGTTTTAACGACGATTTATCTTTGTATTTAAAAGTTCTGGTGCAACCACGAGTTTTGATACATATCATGTCAGGATTGGACTACAAATACATGATAAAAACCACAAAAAACACGTTTTTCAACTCGAAAAGCGGGAACTAGGAATTGATTTTAGAACTATGGTTTTTGGTGAAAACATCTTAGAATTGACCGTACATTACGAATATGGGGTATCATTTGTCAATTTGTTTTGGCCCATACAAATCGATGGACTCCAATGTTCAATTCAAATATTTAATTTTATAATTCTATAATAATTTGTATGTGGTATTTCTAGAAAATTCTCATCGTCGATGCCCGCAGTTATACGTCAGCGGTGACAAATCGAGCTCGGGGAGGTGGTTGCGAGTGCATTGAATATTATCCATGTGCTGAAATCGAATTCATGAATTTGGGCAACATCCATGCTATTAGAAAAAGTTTTCACGCTGTTCGCCAGCTGTGTGCATCATCGCCAGATGATCCCAAGTATGAAATTTTACATAATTCAACTAATTAACATCAATATACAATTAAATGATTTATTGTAAATTAACAGTTGGTTCGGTCAATTGGAGAAAACAATGTGGATGCAACATCTGTCGGGTTTGTTGGGTGCAACAATGACTGTTGTCCATACAATTGAAAAGAATGGTCGTCCGGTTTTGGTACATTGCTCCGACGGCTGGGATCGTACACCACAAATTGTGGCAACGGCGCAAATCTGTCTAGATCCCTTCTACAGAACAGTTGAAGTAAGTCTGAACTTTTAATTAAGAAACCGCAGAAGATTTTGTTCCATTTTTAATACTTTTCTTTTAAAATACTTGTTCATAATTTATTATAAAAGTTAAGCAAATCTAATAATCAAAGTTTCTCTTTACTTGTGCCTTTGTAATTTATAGTATAATATTATAATTTTTATAGAGAATGAGATCTAATGCTTAGTTGCAAATTCATATGAATTTTAATCAAAAAATTGTTTTTTCCCTAGGGTTTTCGGGTATTAGTTGAACGCGAATGGTTGAACTTTGGTCACAAGTTCGCTGATCGCTCTGGAAATGGACCAAATTCGGATGAGGGTAACGAAAGATGTCCAGTTTTTCTGCAATGGCTCGATCTGGTGCATCAAATACACAAGCAGTTCCCCTGTAGCTTTGAGTTCAGCATAGGTTATTTGGTAAATATGAATTGCAATCGAAAATTAGATTATTTCTTCTAATACATGTTTATTAAATTTTAGATTAAACTGGCCCAGCATTCATTGTCATGTCTTTTTGGCACGTTCCTATGCAATTCGCTAAGAGAAAGAATTGAGAATTCTGTCTTTGATCGTACATTTTCAGTATGGCCATTTTTAGCGGAAACGATGTATAGAAATCCACTCTATAAGCATGAGACTGATAAGGTATGACTGATAACATAGATGTATAGCATTGCATATATAGAATATATGATAACATATTCGATTATATATATTTTTAAGGTACTTTGGCCAGCACATAATGTGCGATTTTTACACTTTTGGTCTGATGTATACTTGGGTAGCTTAGGCAATAAAAATGGTACCGATCTTCCTCTACAATGCAATGAACGACAAGGTGTACACAATGGCAATAGCAATGGCAATGGCAGTGGTAATGAATCTAGTTAATAACAATTAAAAAATACAATAAACATTAATTGATTTAAATTTATAGGTTCATCAGCGAAAACACGTTCAACGGACAACATTGCAACGAACGAGTTGACACAGAGCACGATATCAAGAAGATCGAGCGATCCCAACTTGGCTGTCGAATCAATGTATATATATAATATATATATATGTAATCCTTGAGCTAATGAATTAAGCTAACAAATATTTTATGAATTTTTAGTGTAACGGATGGCTTAAATCTGAATGTGAATAGCAATTCCATGTTTGACATACGATCGGAGGCAAAGGAATGCATTATTGTTACTAATCATGATATCAAACAAGACTCCGACTCTGACGATACCTGCGACAGCTCAAAACTGAGGGAGGAGGAGGAGCACGATCAGCACCAAGAGGAGGATGCACAAAATGGTTCCAAAAGTTTGATATCTGAGTTAATTAATGACCAAAGCACTTCTTCAATTCAATGTGATATATTGAATGACGAAACGCCTACCTTAAATGGTAAAATCACTATTCAGCGCATCGATTCCGAGCCTTTAAATTCACCAAATGGTTGGTTTTTAACTATATATTTTTATATGTATAATTTTTAATTGATAAAAATTATATTTCAGATGATGCGCCCTCGATTTGTGATGAAAGCATTAGTGATAATGATAATAGCCGGAATTTATGGCTTGGCCAAGACCAAATCGATACTAGTACGGATACAATAATTCATATAGAATCTACAAAAGGCGCTACATCAAATGGTTTATCTAAAATTGAAAATCAAACAGAAATCAAAGACAGCAGCGATGATGTGCCTTTAGTATCAGAATCAGATGCCGTTGACATACCTCAAAATAAAAAGACAGAATCAATTTGTGTTGCTCACACAAATAAAATCAGTCAAAGTTACAATAACTTGCCCCGTGTCCATGTGAAGCCCAACAATCTGCGATACTTTCAACAAAGCGTCAATTCCAGTTTGGATTTGGATAAATCCGAAACATTTGGCCCACATTTGGATATGCATGTGCCTCGAGAGAGTTCGAGTAACAATGACAACGGCTGCAGGGAAACATGTGTGTCTAAGGATCTAAATGGCAGTGCGTCGATTAACGATGGCGATTGTCTACCATCATCACCTGAACATCAAAGATTGGAGCATGTCCAAACGCCAAACACGTTTGCCAACTTTGATGTGTCCACGTCTGGGATTCCGATGCGAAGGAATATGCTCTGGTCGAGTCTAAACCGTGACAGCACTCAACTAAAATATACAGATAATGTGGGGTAAGTGAATCGTTATCTACATAAAGTAAAGTTTGTTAAGTAAATGTTTTGTAAATAGTAAAAAATTAACTGAAACATTTTATTTAGCAAATAAAATCGTTTCTCATTTTTTTGCTTATTATATTAAAGACTAAAGTAATTAATTGCTTATGGTTCTTAGAACAAGTTACAAAGAAAAAGAAACATTAAAATCTATTATTTTAAAAATAATGAATTTTTTGTATTTAAAAGCAGGGAATCAAACCGAAACAAATATCGGTTCCGGTTACGGTTCCGGTACGTCCCGAAACAACTATTTCGGTTAGCGGTTCTCTTTCGGTTCCGGTATCAGTACCGGTACGTACCGGTACAGCAATTAAATTAAAAAAAAAATAAATGTTATAAAACAAAAATATATTAACAGATTTGACATACATACGTACTATTTGTTTATATTTTATCGAGATAAACCTAACTTAAATTTAAAGGTTTTTTTTTTAATAGAAAGCAAAATAAGCAAAATGATATATGTACGTACAGAAAACAAAAAATTATTTTTCGAAAGGTGTACCGAAAGCGTACCAGTACAAACATTTCGGTTTTCGGTTCTTATAAACAAATTTATTTCGGTTACGGTTTCGGTTAATTTCGGTTAACGGTTACGGTACCGGTTTCGGTATTATTCCCTGTTTAAAAGTATTAAAAGTGTTGCACCATTTTCAAAGCAGTTAAATTGATTTTATTTTTTTATTTTTTTTCAATTATAGTGCACTTCAGTTTCCGTCAACTGGGCTTATTTCATTACCTCCGACACCGATGGGATCACAGGATAGAACACAATTCTCCTCTCCACTTCTCTCCTGCCCCGATGGCTTGGCTCATGGCTTAAGTGAACAGAACATAAGACTACATCAAATTGTTCAGGAGCACAAGGTAAAGTTTTGACTTAAAATATTATAATGCATTTCAATAAATATATATTTTATATCTTTGACATTTTCAGCTACGGGAAGAAGTCTTGCTGCGTGAGATTCATGGCATGCGTTTGGCATTATTACAAAAAGGATGCCCCAGTTGCAATAGCGTTGTTTCAACAAATGTGGAGCATGTAATTATAAACTAATTTATTCGAATATCACACAAACATACATACAAATAAATGGAATATGTATGTACGATTGTGTAAGCTTTATATAAAACAAGATGAGATGAATATATCCAGCCATATCCAATCTTAAATTACTTTTGTAAATTCTGACAATATTATTGGCTGGATTATTTCGAAAATAAATTTGATACAAATGTGTGAGGACATTCGACGATTGATGATGCCGCTATAAGTTGACAAATGCCCTTTCAGTTGGTCTAATTATTTGAATTTTATTCAGGAAAACGGATCGGATATTGTTGAAAATGCATCGACGTGTTCTTGGGAAGCTGTCGAAGAACGTAGTGGTCCATCATCGTATGCCACTTGCTCGTTACAAGAGAAAAAGGCATCAAGTGTCCTTTGGGTACCAGATCATGCAGTTTCGCGTTGCTCAAATTGTCAAATTGAATTCTGGCTTGGACGAAGAAAACATCATTGTCGGTGCGCATTTCAACATTAACGTATTCTCATTTTCATGTTTGTTTTTCTTCACTTTACTTTACTTTTATTTTCTTTTGTATTTTATTGTTTTCTTTTTTGTCCAATACTTTGTATACTATTTGATAACAAAACTAAGTTAATTTATACCATACAAATATCAATCTGACATAGTTCTTATATCTCACGTTTTGTTTTGTTTTAACTTGTACTTAAATCTTAAATTCATTTATTACTCTACATAAATGTTGGTTCTCAATTGATTATGTTTACTTAACCAGCTTAAGAATAGAGTCATAGATTGGATATGCCGAATTGTTTAAATGAACTATTGTCAGATTGGCTGTGATAAATATTTTTCTCATTTTGTTCAACATTTTTAATAAACAAACTAGTTTGTTATTAACTCTTAGTCTGGTTGGTTTTCTAATTGTTCGATTATTAACCAAAAAGTTGAAGCATTCCGTAGAATTAATATGAAAATCTCTAATTTTTGATTGCAGATCATGTGGAGAAATTTTCTGTGCTGACTGCTCGGAATTCTGGGCGCCATTGCCGTATGAAAAGCTTTTTAATCCAGTAAGACTATGTGGTTCCTGTTACATCACAGTGACAACCCAATTACACGAATGCCGTGCTCCTCCATCAGCTTCAGCTTCAGAGCCAAATCAAAAATCAAATGATGTGATGGCATCAAAACCTGCGACAGAAGCAAAAGCTAAAGCAAAAGCAAAAGTAAATGCAGAATCAGAAACAGGAACCGAAACAGAAGTTAACTCTCAAGAGTAGTTTTCCATTAGATTTTAGGATTGCAATGTTGAAACAATATATATGTAAATATAATATATACTCAAATATTTATTGCATATATGTATGTATGTTAACCCTACACGTATAATACAAACAACAATAACAACAACAATTGTGCCGAGCATGTAGAGCAAACACACTCACATACACAAAACACACACACGCAATTATACAAATTTTGTTAGATATATTATATATGTATGAAGATATACAATATTGAACACAGTTGTAAAATAAACTACCAAACTAAATCAATTCCATGAAAAACAAAAAAGATTTCCATTCAATTTAAATCAGGCTCCGAAAATACTCGTTATGAAACTAAAATTCAACTTAAAAAATCAGACATGAATGTGAAGGAAATATGCTGCAATAACATGAATATGGATTACCTAAAAGTTTATATTTCTCTTTCTGTCATCGAACTACGAAAAACTTAGATATATAATAGTTTTTAAATCTAAATCATTTTTAATTCACATTTAAAGCTTGTATTCAAAAGTTACAGAGTAACACTCATATTTGATTTTAAATAGAAGTTACAAAATAAGAGATATTTTATTTAATGATTAAAAATAAGTGTTATTCTGTAACTTTAATTGTGCCTAATTTAAATGGATTTGTCCTTTTCAAGTTAAAAGTTCCTATTCATAATAGATAAACGAGATCAACAACAAATTTAATTTATCCATCTTAGGAAGCGTTTTATAATTCAAAATAATTTGGAATGATTATCAATCGCTTATGGAACATGGATTTTTATTCATACAACAAAACACGAATTTATGTACAACTTGAACATCTTAAATGAATAGAACACATGAGTAAAATGTAAGCCTGAGTTTGACTGCAGTCCGAGTATTTGGTCAATTACTATTCCAATTCTTAAGCCACTGTCTTGTCGTTGAACTTTGCCTCAATATGATGATGTGTTGGCTTCGGTGGAATCTTGTAGGGTCTGATGAATTTGATGCTGGTCTTAAGGGCCTCGCACATCATGTTGCTGGGCAGCAGGCAGCGAAGAAATACGTAGGTTAAATAGCCAGTTATGCCCCAGATGCGATGCTGGTCGACAACAAAGACGGGTCCACTGTAACCGCTCCTGAACTGCGTGTGACGCGTAGCCGATGGAATTAGCAGTGATCTAAGCGGTATGCTGATGACCTCTTCAACCTCATCGCAGTTCAATTTCAACTCGGAGACATGAAAGTCCCTTACTACGCCTATGACCGGCACAATGGCAGAGGTACGTGGCAACAGGATTGGATTTGATTCGCCCCATATTTGCACGCGTTGTCGTGGAAGACCAATCTCTTCCTCAGTCTCTCGTAAGGCACAGTCGAGAAAGCTGGCATCATCGTCATCTCGTTTGCCGCCAGGAAATGATATCTGCAAGCTGTGGCTACGCAAGTGCCTAGATCGGCGGGTGTACAGTAGTGATATGGCATTGCTAAAGGATTTGGTCATAGTTAAAATTAGAATCAATACAACAATAAACTAAACTCTCTACTTACGTGTCACGCTCCACGCACAGCGCTATAAACACAGCAGCTGGACGTTTCTCCCGTTTATTGTGCGCCATCGCTTTAGTTCGCTCAAAGGTGGGTAAATTTTGCATCTTATCCATGCATTCCTGACGCCGCTCATCCGCCAGGAGCAGCGTGAAGTCATCGTCATTGGTGAGCACGTTGCCAATGGGAGCGATAATATTACTATTGCTTCTCATTTGCCGCCTTGTAAGCTGCAGTAGCTGACGTTTTATCACTTCAGAGCATAACATTTCCGCGCAAGCAATTCGACTTGTGTAATGAAATTTGAAAGCGAGTGATGTAAACAAAACAGAACATAATAGTGGTGGACTTTGGATTGGCCACTTTTAGCGATCAGCTGTTTTTGTTAGCACCAAACTGTTTTATATGTTATTGGCATATCGATAAGAATAATTCATCGTATTTTCTTTGAACTGATACAACAGAAATGTTAATAAATTGCTAATCAATTCTTTGCAAATGAGTGTGAGAAAAACCATAAATTTATTAGGTTTCTATATAACAACGGTTTCAACGATCAATTAATAACATGATCGAGCTATCGATATCAATATTTGTGAATGTACTAAAAAATATACCAAATGAATCAGCTGTGACAAAATACTATTTGGATGATATCAAAGGCGGCGCTGTTGACGTTTTGCATTGCACATCAACATTTTTGTATTTATTTATATTAAACTGCTCAGAATCGAGCTGAGAAGCACAAAATTTAAATGAATTTTGAGGCGGAAAATACGTACGAAGATTTCTTTGATAAGATGCACAGGTGAGTGGAGCAGGGTGGGGTGCTCAAATGGAAAGCTGCTTATGCTAAAGATGATAATGTTTTTTGTTTTTTTAAGCAATGATGGAACTCGAAATCTGCGACAGATCTTTGAGGATGATGACAAGCCGCTGCAAAGCGAGAGCAGCAATTTGCGCTATCAGCCGCATTCGTCGTCCCATAAGCAACAACAGCCACAGGAGAAGCACAAGACCAAGACAGTTACAAGTACGACATGCAATAAACCGGAGACGAAATCATTGGATAGCTGGAGCACAATGGTGGCCAAGGTGGCCAATGGTTACAATGGCAACGAGAATATGGGACGTGTCGGTGTGGCACTATCACGCAACGGTGCTGGCGCTGCCAAGCTGGTCATCTACAAGTCAAGGAATCATGTGCTTAGCACATTGTTGCTGACCAAGTCGATAATGTCGTCGGTGCCCAGAGAGGGCACATCTAATGTGATATTACGTGAATCCTATATGCAATTCTATGACGACGACCAGCACTTTTGGAGTCTAAACTTTGAGTTTGCTGCGGATGAGGAGGAGTTCACAGAGGCGCTGCTTAATCTCGGCCTGCCCATTGAGCAAATGGCCAATGAGGATTCCAAGGCTGTCACACCGGCAACATCAACACCATTGCCACAGCTACAGCTACAACCACAACCACTGCCGCGTCAGATGCACAAATCACCATTGGCTTCGGCTCGCGATAATGAAGCTGCCAGTAGCTATGATAGCGAAAGTGAATCAACGCAATCCACAGAGGACAACGCATCGACACAACGCAGCCAGTTAAACAGCAAGGCACTGGTGCCGCTGGGAAAGAGCAGTAGCATCATTCTGGCAGATATGTCACCACAAAAGTCGAGCAACAAGCTGGAGGCTTATCTAAATGAGCAGCGTGCCACGGGTCATGCCATGGATAAGAAAATGGATACAATACTGCAGGCCATGTGTCGGCTGACCAGTGGCCACAGTGTCCAGTTAAGTGATGCCGCCGATTCGACGCCCGGTTCTGGTGCAGAGCAACCGGCAGCAGATATTAAGAAAATGGATAGTCTATTACAAGCCATGGGACGACTGAACAGCAATAGTAGCCTACATCAATTGAGTGAATCAACGAGCACCATGCAATCATCGACGGATAACGAGGATGAGCTGCTCGAACTGGAGCAAAAGTTGCTAGACTTTAAGAAACAAAATCGGATTCTAATCAAGAGTCTGAAGGCCAGGGAACAGGCACTTGCCGAACTGCGTGCATCCACTTGTGCACTATGCGAACAGTTGTTGGCCCAGAACAACGATCTCAAGAAACAGAATGCAGCACTGATGACAGCAATGACTGCCCAGGTCAATGGTGGTGATAACAATACCGTCTCCTTAACCTCGACCAGTTGCACCAATTGTGATAAATACGTATGCAAGATCAGTTCACTGGAGAGACGTGTCTCCGTATTGCAAAGTGCTCTCCTCAATTTCCCACCAATGGACAGTAAAGTCAACTCCACTGTATCAGCTGCATCTGCATCCGCATCTGCCAAGACAGGCTCGCCACCTTTGTGTTAACAACAACAGTTTTGTATTATATATCTACACATACTATATATACAAATATGTTATATGTATGCGTATTGTATTAGGTATGTATTAATTAGTTATTCGTTATTGTGTATGTACATAATCAGATGCTAAATGCTAAATTATCATAGTTATATATATATATTTGTGACAAACCTTTTTGGACATTTCCATTCCCATTCATTATCATAGCATCTGAAACAATTAAAATTAAATACTAGCAAGTAATTTTCTCGTTTTTTTTTCTTAAAAACAACCATGCACCAATGCCAATGTTAATAGTCTCAACTTTTGGCTTCGAATTTCCAATATGCTAGAATTTTATCTTGAGAAATTTGAAATTCAAAATGTATTCCGAGCCGGGAGGGTTAAAATAAATACGATTTCTTGCTGGTTATTGCTCTTTTTTTTATGTAAATAATAAAAATTAGCATATAACTTATTTTCAATTTTAATTTTTATGACTTTTAAATAAAACTTAAAATTGAATTATAGTTTCTACGTTTTATCATTTTCATAAAAATTAGAGATGAAATTATTGAATTGATTTGAAAAAACTAAATCTTAATTTTTTTTGATTAAAAAATGAATATAACATTTTGTTGCTTTTTTAGGATACCCTAACCGAAAATAGATATATGTATGGTATTTTGATTTCTTGAAACTCAACGACTATTATTTGTAATCCCTGAAAATAACAAAAGACAAGTGTGCGTATTCAACGGTTTTGTACAAACTAATTTGTTGTATTTTTGCAAAATCATGAAACATATTTTCCAGAACAGTATCATTCAACTTAACACTAAGACAAGTCTACGTGTGTGTGGGTGTATGTGTGTGAGTGTTGTGTTGTGGCATTTATCGGGCAGTCTGCTAAGGGTTGGAGGAAGCGCTGTCTTAGCTGATTCGCCAGCTGTGCTCACATTGGCTTCATGTGAATGCGCATTGTGGAATATCTATCGCTCATTTACTTTCAGATAATCAGAACTCAGTTTTTATATTGTGTACAAATATAGAACTTCATAGCTTGTCTACTAGAGTGCCTCGATTTGTATGGGTCAAAAACATTGACAAATGGTACACCATATTCGTAATCTACGGTCAATTCTAAGATGTTTTCACCAACAAACCATAGTTCTAAAATCATTTTCTAGTGGAAAAATTTCGAATACAAGAACAAATTGTCCTTAAAACATAATTTTTATCCTTGTAAGGCCAAAAAACCCCAAATTTTTCAACTCAAAAAGCGAAGACTAGGAATTGATTATAGAATTATGGTTTCTTGGTAAAAACATCTTAGAATTGACCGTAGATTACGAATATGGTGTACCATTTCTTTCGAAAAAATCTATGCACTCTATTGTATACTCTTAACGGAGGAGAAAAGGAAGGAGAAGATTCGTGATCTTGAAGTTATGATAGTCTTTAAGTAAATGAGCGATATGAACATATATATATACAGTTTGTCGAGTAAGTATTTACTTGACCAACATTCATATATATGCACATATATATATATACAGGGGTGCCACAGAAATCGAAACCAACCAAAAATCTCCCAAAAATATATGGAGATTTGGGAGATTTTCGGTTGGTTTCGCTCTCTGTGGCACCCCTGATAGTATGTATATATAGTTACATATGTATATATGTATATATAGTAGTTATAACTAGCCTAATTTGCTCATTTTAAACTAAAAGATGATGGTGCTTTGGATAGTCTCGTTGCTAGTTGCTAGTAGGTGCTGCTATCGCTGAGGCTACTGAGGTAACTGCTTGCTCCCGGAGCGCTTGAACCGCCGACCCGATGCCGGCTTCGTTTGGCCTTTGCCTTTTTGCGACGGGGTGCTGTTGATTCCGCTTTACGCTTGTATTTGCCCTGTCGTTTCTTTTTGCGTCCATATTCATCCGATTCGCTGGTGCTTGACTCTTCGTTGTCACTGGAATCGGATTCGGTATCGCTGCTTGATGAGTCCGTTGATGAATCGCTGTCGGACGATGACGATGATGATGATGACGACGACGATGATGATGTTGATGATGATGAACTTGTGCTGCTGCTGCTGCTGCTGCTGGCAGCACGTCGACGTTTTGATTTTTTGCTGCTGCTGTTGTTGCTCTTGTGTTTTTTCGACACTTGCTTGCTGCTGGCTTTCTTTAATTTTAATTTACTCTCATCGGCAGCAACAGATGCAACCGCAACTGCAGCTCTAGTGTCACCTCTAGTGCCATCTTTAGTGCCACCACTAGTTGTTGTTCCACTGCTCTTCTTGTGCTTCTTGCTCTTGCTCTTTCTCTTGCGCTTCTTGTGCCGATCGGTTTTTGAGTGTTTCGTCGCTGAGGCTGTGCTGCTTGTGGTTGTTGTTGTTGTTGTTTTGTTGTTGTTTCTCTTGCTTGTTTTGTGGTGACTGCTGCATTTCTTCTTATCTGGCTTGCTTGCGCTTGTTGCTGTTGTTGCCGTTGCTGTAGTTGTTGTTGCAATATTGCCAGTTTTAAGCTCCTGAGCGCGCAGCTCGGTTAACGGTGTCAAATAGTCCAGTTCCGAATCGGAGCTGGTGCTTTCAACATCCAGCAGTATCTCTTTGTTCGGATCCACCTTTCAAAAACAAAAAAAAACAAAACATATTCGTAACGCGTGTTATTCCCTGCTGTTGTTGTTGTTGCTGTGTTTTGTGCGGCATTTTGCTTACCTTGAGAAAATTGCGGCATTGATAGGTCAGGTGACCTGCATAGCCGCATTTTTTGCATGCCGCTCTTAATGTATCCTTATTAGAGTTGGCAAGCGGAAAGTTCATCTTGGCTTGCCGTATTTAATCAGCGCTTTATTTAACTATTTTCAATATTAGTTGTTGACCATTAATTGACGTGATTGCGGCTCTGCTGGCTCTCAGTCTGGTCTGCTCTAACCACCACACGACACGGCGGCTGTTGTTGTTGTTGTCAAGTCTACATCGATTATCGATATTTAGCAAACGATAGGCAAAAGGAAATAACAAACGTTCACACTGTCAGCACAAGATATCGATGTAATATTCGATTTAACAGCACAAACTGAATTTAATCATTTAATTGTTTATATATAATGTTGGCGAACTCAGCAAACTATTAGTGCTATTAATATTTTTAGATGTTTCAGCCAAATTGATTTCGCACAAACATATTGCAGAACACATTAAGGATTTGATTGTGTGTCATCACTTTATCAAAAATTGTAATGTAATCAGGGTTGACAATAAATTACAGTCAGAAACAGCTGTTTGTAGTGGGAGCCACTGGGAGGCAGGTCATTAAAGAGAAGTTTTTCATATATTATTTTATTTTGTCGTGTTCGTTAGTATGTAATATTATTAGGATTTAATATTTTCTCGAAGTGTAGAGCAAAACGTTTGTTAATGAAGTTTAAAATTAATCCTGATCATCATGATTCATTAATATAAAGTTTACAAAATTGTAATTCTACATAAAAATTTACATACATATAAGTTTGTTATTAAAAAGAAGCCAGAATTCCTGCAGTCCGCTGTTTTGAATTGTTGTACCAAAAAAACAAGCTAGATTTGACGAGAAAAAAGCTGCTTGGCAACACTGAATGTAATCAAATAGCATTATTGCTATCGATTAAATGCATTGTAGTTACAATGATGACAATCGATTCGTTGTCGATAGTGTGTAATCGTACTCGTGTCCACTTGCTATCGAATAGTAACACAAATTTTGCAGTGCAAGTGCAAGAAATGTCTTCTGTTTGAGAAATGCCAGAGAATTGCCAAAAATCGAAATTGATGTAGACGAATTCGCCGTGCGTTGCCAAGTGTAGTGTATTTATATATACATATATACAGATATCAGCAGGTTTCAGACGACACCGTCAACGCTTTCACCGCACACTACACAGAATACAACGAAAAGAGGAGAGCGGAAGAGCGAAAGAGTAGAAGCAGCAACAAATTGACTTCATTCTCCCTCCCTCTCACTCTACCCGCTCTCTGTGTGCCAGGATGCAACAGAACGCGACGAGTAGTAATCCATTTTCGGTGGCTGCTTATGGCGATCGACCCCAAATGGGTTTGGACGTGGAGTTTGGTGCGGATCCGGCGAGCGGAGCAGCATTCTTTCAGAGCGATGGTCGCAAACATGACGATCTAAAACAAATGCTGGACAGCAATAAGGATGGACTCAAGTTGGAGGCAATGAAACGCATCATTGGCATGATTGCCCGTGGACGTGATGCCAGCGATCTGTTTCCGGCCGTCGTCAAGAATGTGGTGTCCAAGAACATTGAGGTGAAGAAACTGGTGTATGTGTATTTGGTGCGTTATGCGGAGGAGCAACAGGATTTGGCACTGCTCTCCATATCGACATTTCAACGTGCCCTCAAGGATCCCAATCAATTGATACGCGCCTCTGCACTCCGTGTCCTCTCTTCCATACGGGTCAGCATGATTGTACCCATTGTGATGCTGGCCATACGTGACAGTGCCGCCGATCTGAGTCCATATGTACGCAAGACGGCGGCACATGCCATACCCAAGTTATACTCACTGGATGCGGAGCAAAAGGATGAGCTGGTCACGGTTATTGAGAAGCTACTCTCGGATCGCACCACACTGGTGGTTGGCTCCGCTGTAATGGCCTTTGATGAGGTGAGTACATCACAATTGTTCAGAGAAAGCTCATTGTTTACGGCGTAATTCACTTTGTAGGTTTGTCCGGAACGCGTTGATCTGATACACAAGAATTATCGCAAGCTGTGTAATCTGCTCGTGGATGTGGATGAATGGGGACAGGTGATCATCATCAATATGCTGACACGCTATGCGCGCACACAGTTTGTTGATCCCAATCCAGATGAGGTGCATGGTCAAATCGATGGCCTCGATGGCGATGCACAGGTCAATGAGCGTTTCTATGACGAGTCCTCCAATTCGAGCAGCGACGATGAAGCGTCCAGTGATGATGACGATGCCAAAGCCAATACCAATACCAATACCAAATCCAAAGGCAAGGCAAACAATTCAAACTCCAACTCCAATGTGAACAACAATGAGAAGGACAACGACAACAGTAGCTATCACATTGACTTGGATCATCGACTGTTGCTCCGACAGACGAAACCTTTGCTGCAGTCTCGCAATGCATCCGTTGTGATGGCCGTGGCCCAGCTGTATCATCATGTGGCGCCTCGCAATGAGGTGCAACTGATTGCCAAGGCATTGATACGCTTGTTGCGCTCCCACAAGGAAGTCCAGAGCGTGGTGCTCAATTGCATTGCGTCCATGTCCGCCAGGCGCAAGGCCATCTTTGAGCCGCATCTCAAGTCGTTCTTTGTGCGCACCAGCGATCCAACGCATCTGAAGCTTCTCAAGCTGGACATACTCACCAATTTGGCATCTGCCTCTAGCATTTCTCTAATCTTACGCGAATTCCAAACCTACATCTCGAGCAGCGATCGTCCATTTGTGGCAGCCACAATCCAGGCAATTGGACGCTGTGCGGCAAGCATTAAAGCGGTCACCGAGACTTGCCTCAGCGGTCTGGTGCATCTGCTCTCCAATCATGATGGTAGGTTGACTTTTATACTTTGTTCTCGAAGGGTACCGAATATTATAGCTTTAAAAAAGATCAATATTTGAATTTAAAAGCTAAATTAATTTGAAAAACAATAATAGCACCAATTGAATTTAATGTTTGACTAAATCGAAACTAATCGTTATACAATAATCGGTTACCAATCACTTATTTTGGTTTGTATAATTTCGTTTTTATAACCTGAGCCTATTGAAAATTGGCAAATAAATAATACAGGCAGAAGGGGGCGTGGCAGATACCCCAAAGTATATATACTATAGACTATATCATATAGCTACCAAAATCAAGTTTTAGCATGAAACAGTTTTTTTGTTTTGCGAGATATCTTAACCAAACTCATAGAATATGCACTTATGCTAGTGTTATACATCCTGTCCAAAGTTGGTTCAGATCCATTTACTAAATCATATAGTTGCCATAGGCACAATCGGTATAAAATCAACTTTTAGTACAGAGTACCTGAGCACAGGGTATCCTACTGTCGAGTTATTTGGAATATTTATACTCGTATATGATATTTTTATAATCGTACTGATCTCCAAATAATTTATTTTTTTTTGAATATTTTTATAGGTATCTCATGCTACTATGGCTTTCATAATTGCTTTTCAATTAGAATCCCAATTAACTTGTCTCTTTTTCTCTGGTTTACAGAGCACGTGGTGGCCGAGAGTGTTGTGGTGATCAAGAAACTGTTGCAGAGCAAGGCGGCCGAGCATTATGAGATAATCACACAAATGGCCAAGTTGATAGACTACATCAATGTGGCTGCGGCAAGAGCAGCAATCATTTGGCTAATTGGTGAATACAACGAGAAGGTGCCGCTAATAGCGCCTGATGTGCTACGCAAAATGGCCAAATCCTTTGTGGATGAACAGGATGTTGTCAAGTTGCAGGTGCTGAATCTGGGCGTTAAATTGTATTTAACCAATCCGGAGCAGACATCGCTGTTGTGTCAATATGTGTTCACATTGGCACGTTACGATACCAACTATGATGTACGCGATCGTGCCCGTTTCTTGCGTCAATTCATCTTCCCGGCGAGCGGCAACGGCAGCGTCCTCACCCAACATGCACGTGAGGTGTTCCTGGCGGCCAAGCCAGCTCCATTGCCGGAGAGCAAGTATCGGGATAGCAATCTGTATCAATTGGGTTCATTGTCACACTATTTGAATATGCATGCCACGGGCTACAAGGAGTTGCCAGCATTTCCCACTGTTGCACCCGATTCCAGTGTTCGCAACATCGAAGGTTACATGCAGGAGAAGTTGCCCAGCGAGAGTCCTGGACGGGGCAAGGCATCGGCAGCAGGTGCCACAAAGGAGCAACGCGAAAAGGGCTTCCTATCTGAATCGGATAAGTCGTCGGCTTATTCCGAGTCCAGTGGTAGCGGCAGTGGCTCCAGCAGCGGCTCCAGCAGCGACGGATCCTCAAGCAGCGCTGACAGCGATGATGAGGCGAAAGCACACACCAAGAAGACACCCAAGGCTGTGGCTATTGTAACCCCCAAGCTGATTGATGACAGCAGTAATTCTCCAGTTTCTGCATCTGCTATTCCATCTCCATCTCCTTCTCCAGCTGCAGCTGCAGTTGCTCCGGCCACTGGCAATAATAATAATAATAATGCCCTAGAAGATTCTGGCACCTCGGACAGTGCCGAATCGTCGGTCTACAGCGGCAGCAGCAGCGATGGCGACAGCAGTGATTCGGCCAGCGACAGCGAACAGGAGGAGGCAGCTCCTAAGGCTCCAGCAGCAGCAACAGCACCAGCTAAGGAGAAGCTAGCGACGCCACAAGCAACCACACAAACGGCTGCTAAAAGCAATTTGGATTTGCTGTTAGATTTGGATGACATTCCGCCCATTGGGCCTGTGATGACGCCCTCGCTAGGTGGCTTCCTCACACCTGGTAAGTAGCATCCATTAAAAACAATTAAGTAAATTTCTCCTTGGCTCGCTGATGTTTAATACCGGTGCAAATCATATTCACTAAATCTTTTTAAATAAAGTTACAGCAATATATATTTTTTTTTACAGAGGAAAACCCAATCAAATCAATGTAAAGTCTTATTTCCTTATCTAAATAAATAGCTGATATGGATAACTATTATCCAGATAATTTAATGGGTGAAATAATGTTTAAATTGAAAGTATTTTTCATTAACTTTTTGAAGATATTCAATTACATTTTAACATAGATTTGATTTAAAACCATTAAGAAATTTGCTTAAAAATGTTTTCCTATGCAAACTATAAGATAAATTAATTAGATTTTGTTGAAATTATAAAACAAAAATCTTTAATTAACTACATTTTGAGAATATAGTTGAGATATCTCAAAAAACACAGGTTTTAATAGTATATTGTATAATATTGCTTGATTTTTTTACTGTTGAGGTATAAAATATCTTATAATAAGCAATTGGCGGGTTGGATTTTAATCAATTTCGTTTAGAAAATATTTCATTTAATACTTTGTTTCTAAATTTAGCAGAAAACAACAAAGTGAATCTGCTTAAACTAAAAAACTAAAAAATATATAGATTTATTATGGGATACCTAAACATTTTGTTTTCACCTTAAAATATACTCTGTATAAAAGATATGATGAGAGAGAGAGTGAAATGAAGATTAATATAAAATTTCTTTACAGGCACACCGATGATGCCTGGTCAGGTGGCATTGCAGCCACAGCAGGCGTGCAATCGGATTGAACTTGTGGGATCCTCGCACACGGAATTCAAGCACAAGGAGCTGCTTAACAAGGTGACCGGACATGGATTGCAGCTGTCGTATCGCTTCACACGTGCACCACATCTCTACTCGGCAGCCATGTGTTCCATTGAGTTGCAATTTCAGAATCGCAGCGATAAGGAGCTGACCAGCATCCGGATGGGACAACAGACATTGCCGCCGGGCATGCAACTAAGTGAATTTGCCCCAATTGCCCAACTGCAGCCGCAACAGGTGGCAAGTGGTGTGCTGGGTGTGGATTTCAATGATACAACACATGCCATTGACTTTGAGCTGTTGTCAAGCGGAGGAAGTGCCAGGATTCAATTGAAACCACCGGTGGGTGAACTGGTGCGTGCTGTGCAAATTGGCGAGAGCTGTCATCGCGAGGAGCGGTCCAAGTTGCGTGGCATGAACGAGCATCAGTGTGAATTGCGTGGCGTGCAGCGTGAACTGCTCGATGTGATGGCGCTCAAGCAGAAGATCTACGAGTGCATCAATGTGGCACACACATTCAGCTCGCCAACGGGACAACTGCATTGCTTTGCCGGCCAGACATTGAGCTCCAAATGTCTCGTCCTTCTCACGCTTCAATGGCTAACGGATGATGCACTCACATTGTTGGTCAACTGCGAGAAGATGGTCATCGGTTCCATGGTGCTCAACGAGCTGCGCAATGCTCTCCAGCTGAGCTTTGCCATCTAAAAGACAACCCCCTCCCCCCCTTATCGTTGATGTCTAGGGTATCAACTATAAGTTGTGTTAAACTATCAATTGTCTCAGTTGAACTTGAAATTAATGAAATTGTTGAAATGAACAAATTAATTGAATCTTTGCAAAACGCTACATTAGAACAGAAGCCGCAACATTACGTAAACAAACATTATACAACCACATTATTATATATCCATTATATTATATATCCTTTATATTAACTTAAGTTGAAACAAAATGCGATTCCAAAATGAGAAAAAAAACAATATATGAACAATTATAATTATTAATTATATATATAAAACTTTTAATCAATGTTGTTGCCTATGCGAAATAATTATTGTAAACCGCATTCTCTCTGCGCGTGTGTGTGGCTGTATGTGTGTGTGTGTGTGTGTCTGTGTGTGTGTATTTGTACTATAACTAAATATGTAATGCTGTGTAAAATGTGTGTTTTTGATGTTGTAACTCTGTTGCCTTTGTGCTCTATGCGGCCTTTTTCAAATTGTAACAAAACAAACTAAACAAAGAAAGAAACATACAAACGCATATACATATAAACATATATATATATATATATATATATATACTATATAGATCGGGAGCTTGCAGCAGTACTAATAATTGAAATGTTAACCGAATTGTTGCCTAATTAACTCGCATGACACTAGAGCGATGACAAAACCAATCCGAAATATACTTTATTTTAACAATATATACCTATGTATTATTTATCGTATACATATATATATATATATATATATATATATATATATATATATATACTACTATTCTATATATGTGCATTTCTTGCCTTTTAAACATTGGCGATTCTCTTCGAAAATCATAATATGCAAAAGAGCATTTATTTATTTGTATTTTTTTTTTCAGTTGCCTAGCAAAGTTAGAAGACGCAATCCGATATATGTGTATATAAATGTATAATATATGTATACAATCGAGAAGACTATTGAATACCAGCCAGTTAGCAGTTGAACCTATTAAGGAGCCTAGCTCCAATTTAACACAAATTTTTGATATTCGCCACAACGGGCAGGCACATGATGTTCTATAAAACTAGATAGTAATCAAGTATATTGAAAACGATACAGTATATAGTATATATATGACTTGTGCAAGCTTATCTAAAAAAAAAAACCGTTTCCTACGCCAACTTTTTCAAGCTCCCCCAATTGAACTACTATTTAACATTTTCGAAGCATTTTTCATTTTGGCTTTTTCAACAAAAAAATAAAATAATAATTAAAAAAGAAAACGGCATTCAAAAATGAAGCTATTAAATGTTAAATATTTACATAAATCCTTTTTATAACTATTACTATTATTATTATGTTAATTATTGTAAGACCTTCAAGTTTCAAATCTCAAGCGTATGTGTAATAAAAAATCAATAATTATTTTGTCCAAAAAAACATGCGCAATTATTCTTAAAATAATAGAAAATGGAGAAACAAATTTGAAAAACAATTAATTTGTAATATATTGTATGCTTTTTAAAATCTATGCAAGAAGAACTCTAAATCTATTGAAATAAATGCAACGTTTTAACAAAAACTTTTTAAAAAGACTTACCATTTAATGGTGGATCTGTGAAAATAAAACCCGAAACAGTTTCCAAGACCAGTTGAGTATATGGTATGTTAAAAACAAAAATATTCTTTGCTATTTTAGTTTTAAATGTATCTTGTTTATTCACGCTTGTTCTTGTTGCTTGCTCCGCTTTTTGTTTTGTTTTTTATTTTTTTTTTTTGTTTTATATTGGGACACACACAGAAGAAAGCCAGCAGCAGAAAGACGACCATTCTTCATTCTTCTTAGTACTTCAATCTTTGCCTAACAAACACACACACACACAAACACACTCATAACTGCTGCTGGCATTTTGAAAGATAGTTTGTTCTAGTTAAGTTTTGCTAAGGTTTAAAGTTGGTTTCTTTTGTTTGTTTGTTTTATTTTTCTTTTTAGGTTTTTAGGTTAGCTTATTCCGGTAAACAGAAAATGACGTTAAAAGGGCACGGCACACATACATACTCGTACATAAGTAGGTAGGTATTACATACATAAATACATAGGTTATTTTGTCGATGGCACAATATATTTTTCCAGCCCATTCTTAATTTCACTTTTGCATCGAATTCATAAGAAATAAAAGTATATGTAATCAAATACTTTGACGAACAGCATTTTAAATTTAAATTTCAGTGTAATTGATGTAAAAGTGAAATTCGGAACACGAATTCATTGTGTTTTTTTCATGTCTCTTTGAATGCGTCGACTTTTTGTTTGCTCTTTTATTTTCATCATTTTGTTTTTCTAATTTCTTGTGATTTTTTGTTTTCTTTGCTGAATCTGCACAATTAAAAAGCTCAATTTTATGCTTATAATATAAACCATTAAGTTTTACTTTGTTTCTTTGTGGTTTCGCTAGGTTAGTTTTGCATTTGTTGTTGCATTTATAAATTGGTTAGGTTAGGTTTTGTTTAAATTTAACTGATGAAATTTAAAATAGCCATAATGAGTTTTGAGTGTGATCGTGAGAGCGTGTGTGAGAGAGAGAGAGCTTGCGTGATTCCAGCTGCTTGCATGATTCTCACTGCGTGCCTGGTAGCAACTGCAACAGTGCACTGCTTGCTTGCATTTCTGCCAAGTTCAAGCAGTGCAGCAATTTTGCTTTTAAGTGCTAGTTACACTGGAAGCGAAATGACCGCGGAATTAAAAACTCTTCCTTTTCGCGGTCGTTTCGATTACAGCGTAACTGTCCCTTTAACAATTAATATCAATGGGATAATATATATTATGTATGTGTGTATGCGTGTATGTTTGACTATCGATGAGCAATGAGTACTATATTTGTATGTATGCATGTAGGTGCACCCATGGCCATTATAATAAGTCACCAGCATAAGAGGAACTTAATCTAAAACTACTTTCAACAATTCAACGGAAAATATTCATTTGAATATTCAATATTATTTTATTTAGCTGTGATAATGCCATAAAATTCAGAAAGCAGAGTTAAAGCAAAAAATTGAGTATTGTTTTTAATATTTCAACTATTTTCAAGGAGTTTTCAAAACTAACGTCTTTTAATTAAGAAACTAAAAAATAAAAAACACAGGCACAAAAATCTTGATCAAAAAATATCTAACATTTTTGCAATATATTATGAACAATTATTTTTCTCAACTTATTATTCTGGTTGATTTGAAAGTTTCGAAAAAGTTCATGACAAATTTTGTTCGTTTTAAATCATTTCAGTTTAAAGTCAAGAGTTGCTGGTGTACTTATTATTTTGATTAAGCTTATATAGGATATAAGATTAGGTATATTATTAGCATGGATGTTGATCGTATCAGCATGATAGCGTTAAATGAGTAGTATGACAGACATTGTTTGTTTATTTATAGGTAAGTGTACGAGTACTCATATCATCTTCTTCTTTCACTTTTTTTTTTATAGTACTCGTACTCGTATAATCGTATATATTTTTTGATGTATAATATAATCGCGGCCTTCGTTTGTTTTTTATTTATTTTTTTTCTTCTTAGATTGATTTTATATAAAACTAGTTTGTTTTTAGTATATCTTTATGCATGTATGTATATGCAGGTATATATATATTATTTATATATATATATTTATTTATATATGTCTAGGGATGATTTTCAATCACTTATTGTTACGTACGGTGTTTGGTATAACATGCTTCGCTTGGACTGAATGTCATATTTTCTTTCTTTTGCTTTTGCTTTCTCCTTTTTACTTATTTAGTTCAATAACATGTAAAGCATATTTTTGTATATATGTATGTGTAGGTGTGTGCGTGTGTAGTTGTGAGAGTAGTTGTGTGTGTGTGTATGTGTGTGCAAAGTGCATCGAAATCAGATAATTTTATTCATTCCTTAAACTCTCAATCTCCAGAACGGACGGAGTGATATATGAACCTAACCTCACTTTTTTTAAACCAATCCCTTGATAAAGTGAACTTAGATTGCAATCGATCGTTATACAAAACTACCGATAGTTATCCACACGTTACGGTCATTCAAAAAATCTATAGTTTTGTACGATTATTGCTATCCATTATAAGCGCTTTACCGTTACGCTGGCTAAGCCAAGAAGAAGAGCTTTAGAGGGAGATAGCTTTATTTTTTGGTTTGAAATTCATTGCGATTGTAAGTATGTGTGTTAGATTAAACGTGTGCGTGTATAAATTGCAATTGCTTTTTTCAGGCCGCTTTTTTCATGTACATGTTAAAGTTAACAGAAGGTTGAACGCGAACATTTCATTAGCTTGTCGATAATAATAATAATGCCGTGTTCTCAACTGATAAACTGAACTGATCTTTGTGGTAAACAAAACTAAAATCAACTTTAACATCCACATGAGAAAATCGAACATTTAAAAGTGCGTAAAGTTGTAAGTTTAATTATAGATTAAGGTTTGTTGTTGTTTTTCTTTTCTTTTTGGGGTGTTTTTTTTGGTAATACCTAAACATAATTGTAAGCTATCTTTGGGGTATATTTTGTATATTATGTAGTATGCATGTATATGTGGGTATTATGCATATCTGGCGAGTGTTTGGAGGCGGAATTAGGTAATGGGGGTATTAATGCAGATTTTTGATTACGCCTTTACTATTCAGTTATATGAGAATGTATGTACTATATGTATTCATATAGAGACAGACACATATATGTATATGCGTTTGTTCTATTTGTAGTATTAGCTGCTATATGTGACCTTGCCCATTAGGTTAACTTTAGTTTTTGTGACTAAGGCCGGCAAATCCATTTCAATGTGCTTAAAGTTTCTTATACCAATAGAGATAATGCTCCCCATCCTCGACCATTAGCTCATCCACACCTATAATATATATAGAAATGGATTTTTAACTCTGGAATGAAAATGTTTTTCAGTTCATCACTTACCAACAGGCGCAATAAGCTGATTCCCAGGCGTATTGTTCGGATCAGGTAACTCGGGCAATCTATAGAGCAGCCAGTAGTGATATCTATATCGAGTGCAGAGATTCTCATTATCTCACAATTCCAATAGATATATTCTTGACTTTTGACTTACCCTCGGGGCTCCTCTTTCTTGCCATAGAGCGTGTGCACGTAGTGACCATTGGGCCATTCGCGGGCCTCGAAAATGAATCTAAAACGGAAAGAGATTTGGTTAACAAACCGTTTTTTAGTTAATTCGCCTCAATTTTTTTTATTTTTTAATAATGTTTAACCTATGGCTATATCTATGTCGAACTACTAGTGCAGGTACAAAAAATCGAAAATCTCCCAAAGCTCCATACATTTTTTTGTAGGTTTTCGGTTGGTTTCGTTTTCTGTGGAACCCCTGAATATACCTTTAAAACAAGAAAACAAAACTTACTTTTAAATGTGTTTTATTGATTCTACAACTATTGATATATTACTATCCTTGAATTCCTTACTTGACTCAACCTTGTGCAAACTCTTCTTTTAACACTTTTATAAGAAATTTAAACTGTCATAACTTTGTGAGAACTAACCGATTCCCTTGCGGAATGGCAATTTTATTATTATTTGGCCTCTTATTCAATTCTGAATCAAATTTGGAAAATTAAATTTTTTCCATCAATGTCCTTTTTTTCCATTCTTTCTCCATGACACTTTCTCAAATACTTCAAAATTCTATAACTTTGTCAAAACTTAGCCGATTTTCTTGCAGAATGTATATTAAATTTACAAAATTTTATCATTATTTGTCCTTGAATTTAATTCTGCATCAAAATGGAAAAATTTAATTCTTTTCCATTACTATCCATTTTTTCATACTTTCCCCCTTGACACTATCTCAAACTGTCACTTACACTTACAGTCTTGACTTAGTCAATAATATTCGTTTATCGATCTATTAAGCTATTGATAAGTAATCGGTTCAACTCACCTTGGATCCATTTCAGCGGCCTGTGTCATGGCCTTGAAAAAGCTCGTGTTCTTGGGCGATACCAATGAGAGGGAGAAGGCCTCGGTGACGTTGGATCCCACCCACAGTGTGTAGGTGTACGAGATGTTCTTGGCATCCGATTCCTCGGCGGAGGAGCTGAGTCCGAAGGGCAGGGCCAGCTTCGGTTCCCCATTCTCTGCAAGCACAATGAGCAAGTGTTAAATGGATAGGATAGGATGCTATAGGATGGATTACCTGTGGGATCGCTGCTCTCACGTATGACATGATCACACTGGAGGGCACGCACTGCACCCAATCCCTTCCAGCCGAGGGCCAGAATGATGTCGGCGGTGAGGCCGACTCCAATGTCCGGCTCCTGGCCATCCTGCAGCGGCTCCTCGCTCCAGCCGCCGTCGGCACGCTGACGACTGAGAATATAACGCGAGGCTGCCGTGCGATTCCAATGACCAGCCGGATCATACTCCAGATCCTGCAGCGCCTGCATGGCCAATGCTGTGCTCCGCAGCGAACCGAAGCTGCCCCGCTGATCCTGGAGACTGGCCAATCCACGGGCCGGACGCCGGACAAAGTGCTGCAGATGGCGATGCCGATGATCGGTGACAATGCAACGCAGTGCCAGGATCACCATGGCAATGGCATCCACACTCTGATCCGTCACACCGCTGGCAATGTCCAAGAGTCGCCGGATCTGTCGCTTGCGGACATGCGCCGCCGAGCTGCAGGCGGACAGTGTGGTCAATGCAAACTCAATGTCCTGGGCGGGCTCATGATGCTGCAACGTGGCCACCAAATCATGTCCATGGAAATGCTTTGGATCCTTGCAGAGCGAACCCAACGCAAGCACATAGCGCGCCAATTTGTCCAGATTAAGCGGTTTGGGCAGCGTATGATGGCGATCCAACATGGCCAAAATCTCGATCTCCATCTCCTTGACGGAGAGCGTATCCTCCAGCTCCTGGATGACCTGCATATGCGAATCGGCGCTATCATTCGGATCCCGTCCACCCGACAGCTCCTTGGCCAGTATGACAACGTGTGTATCGTTGCCCCAACCATAATCCGAGGCGCGTTTCTCCTTCAGCCAATCCAAGGCACGCAATATCGCCTCCTGTTCGCCTTTGGTGGGCGTGGCCGAGCCAATCAGCTCGTGCGGTTGCGCCGTGGTGGTTGTTGCTCCTCCTCCTCCGGCTGCAGTTGCTCCTCCAGCTGCAAGATCAGCTGTTGTCACATTGCTGCTGACGTTGCCTGCTGACGACGACTGCGCTGCAACTGCGACGCTGGATGTTGATTCCTGCTGTTCAGCTGCAGCTAAAGTTGCTGTTGTTGTCGTTGTTGTTGTTGTCGTTGCTGTTGTGCTTGTTGTGCTTGTTGCTGTTGTGCTTGCATCTGCTGCTATCAAGGCAGCATTACTGTTGTTGTTGTTGTTGTTATTAGTGTTAGTGTTGTTGTAGCTTAGCTCATAGCTGGCATCGTTGTTGTTGTTGTTGTGATTGCTGCTTGCTGTCAGATTTTCATAGTCACTGACCAATGACGGCGCTGCTGTGCTTGAGCTGGCGATAACGCCGACGCCAGCGCCAGCGCCAGCGCCAACGTCAGCAGCGACAGCGACAGCGGCATACGCTAATGTCGCGTTCTCAGTCAACGTTAGCGCCGGCAGCGTCAGGCAACCGACGATAAGCAGCAACAACAGCGGTGAGAGCATCTTTGTTGTTGTTGTTGTTGTGGTTGTTGTTGTTATGCTGCTCAGTCAACTGGAAGAGAGGGCAAAAGCAAAGTTAGCGAGTAAAAGTCAGTGGTTGGCAATAAAGGCAAAAAGGAGGGAGAAGGAGCCGAAGGAGGAGGATGAGGAGGAGCAGAAGAAACGTGACAGGCTATGGAGGCGTTGCCTTGAACTGAATTTCCTGCACACTGACAGACACACACACAAATACACACACACACACACACACACACACACACACTGAAATGCAATTGCATATGAAATTTTGCCAACGTCATGCATTTATCGATAATTAAGACATAAGATCGATATGCATGCACTGCGTGTCACTGTAAATGTGTGTGCGTCTCTGTGTGTATGTGTGTGTGTGTGTCCTGCCCAACACACGGACAATTAGTCATCAAAAGAAAAAAAGAAAAAAAAAAGGCAAACACCGCTAAGTGGGCGGTTGCCAATGGGGGGCGTGGTCTGCTCTGTGTGTGTGTGTGTGAGTGTGTGTTGCTTTGAGCCTGCGAACAATAAAAGTTAATTAAGCAACAACAAAAGTGAGTGTTGTTCACGCTTACATAACACAATAATTATATACATACAGTATGTGAAGTAATTGTTTTAACAAAGTTAATATATTGATACGTAAAAGTTGCAATTAAAAAAAACAAATAAATAAAAAACAAAGAAAATATTTTCATTTCCAAACAAAATGTATACATAAAGTTAGTTGAGAAAGTGTTTTAACAAGCAAAGCAATGAAAATACATAAAAATCTGTATATAATTTTTGTAAATTTAAAATTTTATCAAAATACTTTCTAGACTAACTGTATAAAAATTCAATGTTGTGTCAAAACAATTATTTCATTTACTGTATGCACAGCAAAAAAAGTTTAATCAAATTAACAGCAGCAGCAGCAACAACAGCAACAATAAAGTTGCCGGAAAGTTTGCAATAACAATAACAACAACCACAACAACAACAACAACAAGCAGCAACAACAAGCAGCAACAGCAATGGCGCCTGCTGTTCGCAGTCGCAGTCGCAGTTGTTGCTGCTGCTTGCTCATAATTAACTGCATTTTTAAAACACTCTCTCTCTCGCGCTCTCACAGACACTTGCTCAACTCTAACTTTATTATGCTGCCTGCTGCTGCTGCTGCGCTGCTGCTGCTGTGAGTGATGATGTCGCTGTCGCTGTCGCCTCCATTACTTACCTGCAATGTCTCACTCTCGTCCACTCTCTCCCACTCGCACTCCCTTGCTGGCTGTCTGTATTTCTCTCTTTTAAGGCTGTTTGTATTTGTGTCTGTCGCCTATTATATCCTTTGTTGTTATTGGTCTTGCTGCTGCTGCTGCGTTTTGTGTTGTTGTCTTGTCTTGTTACTGCTTGCTGCTTGATGTCTATTGATTTTTAATACACCAAAAAGGACTTGGCGACGTTTTGACGTTTGCTTAACTGCGTTCACACGCACACGCACACATACACCAACACCAACACCAACACTAACACATGCTCGCACAATCAATAAATTATGAATGACTAATTTTTGTTGTTGCCTTTTTGTCTTTTTATTTATGTAATCGCGCGAATTAAATGGTAGTAACTATAGTAGTAGTAGTTTTATTCGTATGACATATGTATGTATATAGTAGTAGATTAACAAATAGTAGTATTTGTTGTTGTGGTTGTTCTAACGGGCTGAAGTAACAGGATTTTGTGTTGGCAGCATTTCGGCCGCTTACACACACACAAAAACACACACGCACACACACACGCACACACACAGACACTGACTCACACAGCTGTTTGCAGTAAGCTAATAACAACAGTTGTTGTTGCGTTTGTTTTTATCGTCTTTGTTGTTGTTTGTTAATCCTGAAGTTTGTCACTGACATTGCTGTGTTGTTGTTGTGGTTTTTGATTGCTTCCTTTTGTTGTTGTTGTTGTGGCTACTGTTTGCTGTTGTTGCTGTTGCCTGCACTCACAGTTTACTTTATTAAAGTTGTGGCGGTTGCCGTCCGCTCTCGACTGACTGACTGATTGACTGAATGTCGCCTAAATGTTGCCTACTTTTTAGATGAAAAAGGAGCTGCTTCTGGCTGGAAAGCATCCGAAAAATAGCTAATTGCGACGCAAAATAGCTAAAAAAAAAACAGCTGATTTAGAAATGTTGTGACCGGGCTGCCAACTTGTTTTAATCGTCATACTTAGCTCACAGCCATTTAGTCTATACAAAAACCAGTCAAGCATATATGGTGTGTGCATTGGCATTCGTTAAATAAATTACAGGCGGAAAGTATCTGTTGTATAGCGAGTAAGTGATGATTTGACTGTTGTTTGAGCACAAATGTGGTGTGCGTATTGGCTCTAATAAAAATACAATATTCATTCAGCGCCAAGTGTCGTTAAGTTCTAAATTCAGCTCTAAACTGATGTGTGCAATACCTTCGTTGGGTTTGTTTAATGCGTCTTAGCTTACACCTTTGGCTTCGTCAAGTAAACTAAACTAAACTACTATCGCAGTATTTGTACTTACTACAGCTTAAAATTCTTTGTTGAATTCTATGCTTCAATTGTATAATTGTTGCCTGTAAAAATTGCCATATGAATAAAAAGCTCCGGTTATTTTCCATTCAATTAACTTTTGTACATTTCTCATTTGTCGAGGGTGACGCTAAGTTTGTAGAGTGCGTCTTGGCTACGTTAAGTTTCGTTATCTGTTTGGCCAGCTTATGAATGGTGTGCGTCTTCGCTAATTTAGGTAAGTGCTTATCAGAGCTTAGAACCATGCAAGCTTTGTCGTTGCGTCTTCGCTATGAGCTAGTACAAAGACAGGGCTGTTATGCAACGAATTTTCAATTCAAATTTAAAAATTTGTAAATGTGAAAAGTGAATAATAAAACAGATGACTGTGCTTACTAATATTTGTGCTAATGACTAGTTGCTGTCCATGGCAGCTACCGCAACAGCTCTCGGCCACGCCCCCTGCACCGCCTTACGCTAAGGGAACGGTCGAGGGGTTTTTTTTTTTTGCGCCTGAAATTTGATATAGTTTTGTGTTGTCCGCAAAAGCCGACAATTGAAAAATGCCGCCAAACCGCCGACGTGGACGTGGACGGCGCCGTGGACGCGGACTTTGTTATAGTTGTTGTTGTTGTTGTTGTTGTCCCAGTTTCAGTTTTGGGAGTGAAACGATAGCGATTCCTGATTCCTGATTGCCTAAAAAGCAATTAAAAGAACAAGCAAACATATCGCTTACCAAGACGTCGACGTCGACGTCGACTGAAATCTATATAGGCAGGCAGAGAGCAAAGAGACCAGAAACAAAAGACAATGGCAATGGCAAAGGCAAAAGGGAAGTTGAAAGTTGGAAGTTGATGTGAAGAATGTCCTTATTGCCTGCTGCCCATTGTGCAGTTATGACAGGCGTGTCCCTGCCAACTCCCCCCCCCCTCCCACCATAAAAACACAGCAAGTGACAGAGACGGCGATAGAGTGTGTGAGTAAGTGAGTGAGATAGACTGAATGTCGGTTTAGTTCAAAGCAATTGGCAAAGCTTTTGTGCTCTTGCTCCCGATTCTGATCCTGTTTCTGTTCCTGATTCCGATCCTGATCCTTGCCAGCTGCCTTGTGAGTCAGTTGAGCTGATTGTGGCACCTTGCGCAATTATCTGGCGACAAATTATCCTTGTAATCCTAGACAACTCTTTAAATACCTGCCGACTGTCTCTCCTCCTCTCTCTCTCTCTCTCTCTCTCTCTGCCTGTCTCTCTGTCTGTGTGTGTCTCTAAGTGTGCGTGTGTCTGTCTCTGTCTATCTGCCCACTGTTTAGTGTTGCAGTTTTAGCTATTTTGTAGCTAGACTATGCTATTCTTTTTAACCATTTAAAACATTAGTTTCAGAGACATCAATTTTTGAGTTAAGAAAATTTTTGAAAATTATGATTACAATTTTTTTTCTTTAGAAAATTTCAGAAAAATTTTGAAAAAATGTGGAAAACATTTTTTTTTTCAATTTTCTAAATAAAAAATTGTAATCATAATTTTCAAATATTTTATTTATTTATTTTGCTATATATATCTATATAAATTACTCTTCGTTTAATATATTTACCATTAAAGTTCATCCCAATTTCAAATAAAGGTTAATTTTTGATCTATCGTCCCCATGAAAGTTATATGATTTAGTGTTCCGATTCTAACTAAATTTAGAAGATACGAGATTCATCTTTTGTAAGTTTGGTAAAGATAACTTAAAAAATAAATGAGTTTTTCATACTTAATATTGCTTATCGATCGATCGTTTCTATTATAATTAGAAACTTAGTTTTGAAAAATAGCTGGGCTCGATTCCCACACTGTCACTTTAAGTACCTGTCTTGTCAAAAATTGTGCTATGCCGATAAAAAAATTTAAGGTACCATTTAGTGTACTCATAATAATAAATAATGTTTACAAAAAAATAAAAGTAAAATAAATTAATTGCTAGAAAGGTTCGAAATTTGATTTTATTTTTTGTCAATCTTGTCTATTGATCCGGCTACTTAGCTTCTCAACTTGATGCCGCTATCTTAAGCGTGCAGACACACAGATACAGATACAGGTCGAGATCCTTCAAACAGGACACGGCGGCCAATTGTCGATTGTCTGTTTCCGTGTAGTGTTGAGTGTTTAGTGAGGATAGACAATGGAAAGGATGCATCAGCAATTGCGCCGTGGGTGCTGTACATCTTTGTTGTTTCTTTCTCTTGCTTCAATTGGCTGTCTTCTTACCCTGATCCTTGACTGTGATATCCTGCGCAATATTTGGCAACCCAATTCAATATATATGTATGTGTGTTTGTTTAGCCGGCATTCAATGTTATTCAGTTGAAACTATTTATTCAAGCCTTGAGCGAGAGCAGCACTCGAAATAATTCTGCCTGCTCCTGCTGCTCCTGTTTTGGATCTGCGACTGGACAATAGAGGCATACAGCCTTGAGCTATTATCCTGCCAGGATCGTTCTCTTCATTCCCGCCAAGGCTTAGCGCAATTTTCACGTTTTGCATTCTCTTTACATTTTTATCCCTTTGCGTAATCGAAACAATTGTGTGTGTGTGTGTGTGCGAGTGTGTGTGTGTGTGTGTGTGTGTTGCTAAGGGCGCAGACAACGGCAGATGATGATAATAATAATGTTGATGATGATCAGATCTCAGTCTGATAAAAAAATCACATAACAAAACAAAACAATACGAATCGCAACGAATCGAAACGAATCGAAAACAATGCAAAACAATCCAAAAAGTGCAGCGAACTGCGTCCTGATTACGTTGTGAACACGATTGTGAGTGTGGCAGATGAATGTGAATAAGAAAACGAATACAGTTACCGATTTCATTTAAATAATTTTATTTTTTTTGGTTTACTTATCAATTTTAGCTGCTTGACAAAAGCTGCTTAAATCTTCGGAAAGCTGCTTAAAAGCTCCTGATTTAAGCTTTGATATATTGATAGATTTGGACATAATTGTTGATACACCGGTACCATATTTTATTTGTTATAAATTGTCATAATTTAGTAAACTTATCTAATTTTGTTGACATTAAATTTAATTCATTCATTCATTCTGTTGATAAATCCATTTAAAGGTCCTACATGGTTACTAATATTGATTTGGTAATATTCTTCTTATACTTAACCTTACACTTATCATGTCATGTTTTTTGGTCCTCCATAGTCACATTATTATCCAAATTATTTAATTTATTTCCTTATCATTTTAATGCAACATATACCAAGTTATTAAAATGTTAAACGGCTATCTTTGATGGAATCGCAGTGACTATAGCTTTCACCTCCATGGTCACTTGTCAGCAACGTAGCTGAAACCCATTGATGTCTTTGCACGTTATTATTCAGCAAGTTGTTCATTTTTTTAATATATATATATATTTTTTTTGCTTAGCAAGGTGTCCTTTTTGTGCTTTTAGGGACACAGAGGAGAACGACAACTACAAAGGATTCCACAGGAACCTTAGTCAGGAATATTAAAAAATGGGAGAAAACACGAGCAAACGGCAAATGACCGCAAATCAACAAATAAGGAAACAAACAGGCAAATAAACAGATAGAGAACGAAGCGATAGTGCAATATGGAGGACAACAACAAGAACAGGGGTGGGACAAAAGCACAGCAGGACAACAGGACAATAAGGACAAGGAGACATGTGTCAGTTGGCCCTTAGTAAAGTATATAGCCGTCTTATATAAGCCCAACCAGAGGAACTCCTCTGTCCTTCTCCCTCAATCTCAGTGCGAATCTCTGTTTCTATGTGCCAGAAAGGAGCAGCAAAGTCAAGGAAGAAACGTGCACAAGGACAACGCAGACAGCGCAAAGTGCGCACAACAACACCCAACAGCAACACCAACACCCAACACCAATACGAACACCAAGTACGGACAGGATAGGATAGGAATGAAGAGAATACACTGAGCGACTTACAACAATTAAGTATTTCAAACTTGAATTCTCACCAAGATTTAAATAACTTAAGTCGAGAATTTCCGTAGCTTATCTTAAAGTTTTATTTCAAGTATTTTAAAAATTTAAAGTAAGTTCAAAACATTGTTAAAATAAGCTGTTAATATTTTATTTAAGTACAATTTTTCCCTTGAATACAAAAATATTGGAAATTTAGAAATATAATTATTTAATCTTTACTTCCTGCTAAATATAAAAATAGTTTCAATTTTTAAATTTGTATCCAACTGCTTTAATTTAATTTTTTCAATTTTAGCATAAATCGATTTTTTCTATTACTTTTATTTATATTATTATATTTTAAAATACTTATGATCAATTGATCTCAATTGACAACAAAATTGAACTTTCATTTGCGACTAGAAATACAATTTAGAGAACATATTGCTCATTAAATAAAAGAGTGACATAAGTCAAAACCTCGAATTTGATGCAGAAATGTTCGTTATGTCATAATCTATGTTGTGTCAAAATTGCATTATTCTAGCTTTAATACACACAGCGTGAGAAGAGTTTATGTATGACCGTTTTGCAGGCAGAAATACGGCAAGTAAATAATTGAAATGCGTTTATCTCGAAATGCCAGTTTTTGTGTTAGATGTGTCACTCTTCGAGTAAATGAGCGCTATAAAATATATCAATATTTTACGAATCTTAACCGCATTCTCTTGTTTTTTTCACTTATATAAAGATTATTTGTGCTTGATTGCAGAATTTTAATATTAATCTAAGGACTTCAAGGACCTTAAGGACTTTAAGGTAATTTAAACGTAACTTGTATACGACTTGTTTCTCTCTGTGTAGGCCCGTGTCTAGTTAACTATGCCAGGACACAAGCCAAAGGACGCGCCAGTGAGTGGTGCCAAATGCTCGGTCCAAGCTCCATGCTCCACAGTCCTTTTTTGGTCCTTTTGGTCTAGGCAAAAAGCCCAGGCTAAAGTGAACTGAAGCCAAATGAAGCAGCGAGGACAACAACAACAACACATACACACACGCAAGGGTAGCTACAGCCACCTCTCCACCCCCTGAGAAGACACCACCCAACAACGTACATATACATGTATATGTATGTGGGTTTGTGTCTGTGTGTGTATGCTAGGGGGTGCAGCAGGCAGCAGGAGGGTTGCTCGCCGGTTGCTCGTTGGTTGGGTTGCTTTGGCTGCTTTTTTTTGCACCCCAAACATACATACACATACCATATATAAGGGAGGGTTCCTCTGCCTGGGCGATGAAAGGCAAGTAAAGCGCTATAAGAGCAAATATGGCTGCCAACACCCGAATCCGACACGTAAAGTGACGCGTTTGCTGCGTTGCTATGACAACCCTGGTCTCGACTCGACACAACTCAACTCAACTCGACTCGACTCGTCTGGCTTCCAACCCACATCGAATCATGATGAAAAATGGTCGCAAAAACTTTTTTGGCGCCGCTTATTTTTTTTTTATTTTGCCATCTTCTTTATTTCTATTTTTTTGTTTTTTTTCTTCTTCTTTTTTTTATGTCCTTGTGGCGCAGGTTCTACGATTCGGCTACGGTTGGGGATTTGTCGTCCGGTCGTAAATAAAGTTGCTGAGCTGACCGACAGATGGACAGTTGGATGGATAGATGGATGAATTGGTGGACTGAGAGACTTTATCTATCGGTCGGCAAAGTGGATACACGGAGGCCATCATTGGCTTGCATTTAATGAGATTTTTTTGCCCCTCTTTTTCCATTCTTTCCATTTGCAATTTTCCGTTTTTTGGATATTTTTTTTGCACATATTTTTATTTTTGTTGTTTTTGTTGCTGTTCTTCTTCTGTTGACTGTCAGGCGCTTTTTTAAAGCTCAGCCAATATGACAGGTGAGTGGATATCAGAGGATTTTGAAATTCACTTTGAGCTACTTCTTTCACAATCGCATAGAGAGGCCTTTTTTTGTTGAGAGCGGTGTTCAATGGTTTTACGATAAGAAACAGCTTAAAATAGTTTCACTTTTCTTTTTTTAACAGTTGAACAGTATTCAGTATTTCAGTATTTAAAAAATATTAATATTGATTTTATTTTAAAACCATTTTCACTTAAAGATTTTCTTTACATCTTGTTCTTTGTTTTTACATTAGAAACCGTAAGGATTATAATTTTTAAATATATACTGTCGAGTCGATGATTAGATTATACACATACTCTAATTTTAGTTACTATATTATAAGAAATTTATGTAAAACGTTAATAAATATATATTAAAGGAAAAAGATTTTTATCAAAATGTAAAAATTACTTGTATTTGTTAACAGAATAAATATTTTATCATAATATTCTGAATATTTCATAATTGTCATATTACTAATACAAATGTTATTTAGAAACTGTCAGAAGAAAAGAGAAGATAATAATTATGAAATGATTACTATAATCGAGAGAAATCAAGCTGTTGCAATAATAATAGAAAAGAAGAAATTCTACGAATCTTGAAAGCATGTGATTAGAATAGTTTAAAGCCTTAAAACTGTTTCGGAAATACCATCCATAACTTTATTCTTTGAGTTGTTTTTCGAATTTAATTAGGGATGTAAAAATGTTGATTATTAAATAGATATAGCTTTAGCTATACTTAAGTTTTGATGTAGATATTTTGTCGTGGAGTACAGAAATAAATTTAGAAATAGTTTTTCTAACACTATTTCATTCTTTTGAATCTGGTGCTCCTATGAATTATTGAAATTTTTTGAAGTCTACTCCAGCAAGATGAATACATTATAATTCATTGGGAATTGGGATTGGAATTGGGAAATATTTATATCGTTGCTTCAACTAATATTTATAAATTAACATTATAATTATCAAAACGTATTTTGATTTCCCCAAGGAGTTTTTTATCAATCGAATATTTGTTTAATCCCCAAAGAGCTTAGACATTAATGAACAGACTTTGAGTTGAATAGAGATACATACACACAATACAATAAGTTTTTGAATGCGGATTAATTCCAATCGACAAATGGAACAATAAAATGAATGAAGTAATCTG